>CAUYRT010067504.1:0-10511 GCA_963574885.1 Lepilemur ruficaudatus | reverse complement strand
AAAAAAAAAAAAGAAAGAAAAGCACATATGATCCTGCCACCCAGAGACATTCACTTTAATGGTATACTTTCTCCTAGAATTTTGATCTATATATGCCTATATTTAAAATCTGTTTGAGATCATATTAACGTAGCTTTGCATGTTATTTTTCAAGCATTATACTCATCTGTCTTCTGACGAATAAAGAGGAACAGAGCAGACTGAACATCATTAAGCCCTTTCGTGCCGATTTAAGGGCCATCACAAGTGCGCTCCTCAGTTATGTGAATGGGTTTGGCTGCTGGAGTCAGATCACACGTGTGCTCTGCTCTTCTCCCCTCTGACACTGACAGTTTACCTGCCTACACCCAGGCATTCCCTCCACTCCCCTCTGCAAATTATGTGCTCTTTAATAAGTTAGCTAAGCAATTAACTAGATAATTAAGCACATTTGGATTGTGACTAAAATAGAATAAATGGATAGGGGCAGCCCTACCCAGCAGGCTGAAGTTTAGAGATGTGAAACTACTTCTGGCCTCATTTCTGGTCCACAGTTTCCCACAGAGCTGAGGTTGGTGATGAGGCTGCAACCTCCAGATCATTAATCTGTCACACAATTTCTCTGATGCAACTTTACTCCTATGAATTACTAAGGTTGTCTCAAAATGGATACATATTTTTCCAGGAAGAGGGAGGATCCTCTAAAATACATGTAGATATCTAATTCTTAACTGCTACTTTGAAAAATAAAATCAATTTCTCTACAAGAAACAATAATAAATGAACTGAAACTATCCAACAAATCCACAGATATCTCCCAAAATATCTGTGCTCAAAGTTCAAAAACTGAAATAACCATGGTGGGTATTTCCACTGTGCATCACTGCTAAGCCAACTTGGCCTGGAAGGGACGGAAGAAGGGCAGAGGTGGCAGACATGAGTCCCTCAGTGAACCAGTCCTGGAATGGCCACCTCCAGACTCCCAGTAGTAAAGATAAGAAGCTTTTAACTGTTTAAGCCTATATCGTCTACTTACTGTTGTTCTTATTTTCACTTGTACGGAGAGCATTCCAGAAACACATTCTTCGTCCTCAAGAAACTCAAAGTCTGGTGGATCAGACAGGTTAGTAAGTAACTGATTACAGTGCAGCATGATACACTCTACGGCCAAAGCATGCAAGGGTCGCTCTGGGAATGCAGAAGAGAGATATCTAACTCAGACTGGAAGGTCAGGGGAAACTTCCTGGAGGGACCAACTCGTGAAACTGAAGATTTGAAGGAACTAACCAGATAAAGAGAGGAGAAATACAAGGAAAGAAAGAAAAAAAATCAGTGAAGTTGAGGAAGCTTGTATTAGTGATTTAATGTTTATAATAGATATGCCTAGCCAATAATTGTGTTCTTAAAAAAATGTATTTAGGTAAGCTTTTCTCCAACATTTTACTTTGAAAAGTTCCAAACACTCAGAAAAGTTGAAAGAACTGTACTATGAACTCACATACTTACCACCTGGATTCTACAATTAACATTTTGCTCCATTTGCCTATCACAAACCCATTCATCTGTCATCCCTCTACCCACCAATACATCTATTTCTTTATGAATTTCAGTGAAAGTTGCAGGTATCAGTGCACTTCATCCCTAATATGAAACATAGACATCCATTTTTCCCATAGTAATTATACTTCCCCCACTGAATTTGCTAACAATTTCAGAACTATATCTAAGGGGCTATGACTACTTGCAGACCTCCTGATCTACTGCATGAACTATTTGGGTTCATAGCCCATTTGTGACAGCCATAATACAGACCTTCCAACCATGGGAATGTTGGTCTATAACACCAAGTTCTGACATGGTTCTCACCTTACAGTTAAGAAGTCTTTTACAGGAGACTCTAAAAACATACCAAGAGGCACTTGCTATGGACTGAACTGTGCCCCTCCCTCCCAAATCCATATGTTGAAGCCCTAACCCCCCTGGGACTGTATTGAAGAAAGGGTCTGTAAAGAGGTGATTAAGGTTAAATGAAGTCATAGGGCAGAGTTCTGATCCCACAAAACTGGTACACTTATAAGAAGAGGAAGAGACACCTGAGCTCTTTCCACCATGTGAGGACACAGCAAGAAGGTGGCTGTCTGCAAGGCAGGAAGAGAGCCCTCACCAGAACCCAACCACACTGGCACCCATCAGACTTCCAGCCTCCAGAACTGTGAGAAAATAAACTTCTGTTGTTTATGCCACCCTGTCTTTGTTATTTTGTTACGGCAGCCCCAGCTAAGACAGCACCCTTCAATATGTCTCTACCTACTATCATGAAAGCGCTCTGTAGTTTGATTCACTTCTATTCAAAGACAATTAGGCTCTACTTTATGCCAGGCTTTGGTTTCTCCTCTTGAAAAATTCAATCTCCTAAGGAAAGACTTATGTAAATAAGGCATCTTAATATAATTTCTCAAATATTATACCAATGTTAAATTTACTGAGGTTGATAACTAGACTGCAGTTATATAAGAGACTATCTTTATCCTTATGAAGCACCCAATAAAGTATTTAGGGATAAAAGGCCATGATTTACACAACTTACTCTCAATAGTCCAGGAAAAAAAAAATTCTCCAAGTGATTCTTAATCATACTAAAGGTGATTAACAGGGTCTGATGACAATTATCTTAAAAAATTCCTTGCCAAGGAGAGGCTAATCTCGGCTACTAGGAATCTCATCCCTCAAGCACGACTGCAGAGGAAAACTTACTCCCTAGACCCCTCATAAAATTCAAGTGTCCTGGCTAACGTGGTAGGTTTTTCCTTTAGCATGGTTTGGGACTTTCCCTAGGTGTGTCTATAGTCCCCTATAATGTTACACATGTGATTTTGCAAAGGTTCCGGGAGCCACCAGTGCCCTGTCCAGTAAAATAAGACCATGCAGGGTAAGGGGGCATTTACTAAGCAATTACTATCAGTTATTTCAAGTTCAGTAATATCTCACGTGATACTTTATTTGATAGACTATAATGGCAGGCTATGAATATAGGCATGAGGAAAGAGAATAACAAGTAACGTTTAGGTTTACTTACTGCTAAATAAAAATTATAGAAGGCCACTGTTTTGGAATAAGCTCCTGCACTAAGCCACAACAGACCAAACCGAAAATCATGGAGCCACCTAGGCTAAAGTTCCACATCACCAAACTGAAACTAAGTTCTTATCTGACCTTCCGGAGAAATTGGGAGAGAGAGTCAATTTCCCAAAGGCTAGTTTCAATCTCCAATCAGCATGATTAATGAAGTTCCCTCTGTTTTAATCCTTACAACAAAAGGTAACTTGAAGTAACCTGATGTTAACCAGCTATTTTTCTATTGTTTTGTCTCCCAGTCCCAGCCTTACAAGAAAAGTAACTTCGAAATGAACACTTTGAACTTTGAACACTTTTTGTTCTTTCTGCTTGCTTCAGCCCTTTTCTGTCTATAAAACCAACATCCTCTGCTCAGTTCATTGAAACATTTATTCTATTTTATGGAATGAAGTGTTGCCTGATTCTAGAATTGCAAATAAAATCAATTAAGATCTTTAAATTTGTTGCAATTTTTTGGCCTGGCCCAGTGGTTCATGCCTATAGCCCTAGCAAGCTGGGAGGCCAAGGTAGGAGGTTCACTTGAGGTCAAGAGTTTGAGACCAGCCTGAGCAAGAGCAAGACCCCATCTCTACTAAAAATAGAAAAACTTAGCTGGGTATGGTGGCTCAAGCCTGTAATCCCAGCAACTTGGGAGGCTGAGGCAGGAGGATGGCCTGAGCTCAAGAGTTAGGTTGCAGTGAGCTATGATGACGCCATTGCACTCTAGCTGAAGTGACAGAGCAAGACTATGACTCAAAAAAAAAAAAAAATCGTTGCAATTTTGTCTTTTCACTTTACAAAAGCTCAACACAGAAGGTAAAAATTCAAATTCCTATATTTTTTTCAAACAAGTGTTCCCACAGGAAGCAATAACGGAAAAACGTGGAGAATCAAATATGATTAAAAATTTTAAATTAAACGGCCATAAAAGTCAAAAAAAAATTGAAGAGCAAGGGAGAATTATAAGAAGGACAGAAAGACAGATTGGGAGAAAATATATGCAACATATGACAAAGTAATATCCCTAATACATAAAAAGCCCCTCCAAAGCAGTAAGTCAAATATGCCAGCTTTTTAAATGAGCAAAAAATGAAGAAGTACTTCACAGAAAAGGAAGTGAGCATGAATAACAAATAAATATATGAAGCCATACCCAATTTCTCTAGTAGTCAAGGAAACGTAAATAAAACATTAGCTCGGCCAAAATTACAAAGTGCTGTCAAGAGTTTGGAGAAATAAATACTGCTGGTAATAATATTAATTGCTCCAACCTTTTAGAAAAAAATGAACATCTATTTTTTAAAAAAAAATTTTTAATGCAAAACTCTTCTATGAATTTATTCTATAAAAGTATGAGGATATGCTTACAAGGATGATTTTTTGTCATTACAAAAACCACTATAGTAACCTGAAAAATATCCATCAATAGGGAATATCTGCATAAATTATGATAGAAGCAAATTTTAGATTATACAGCTATTGAAAAGAATAAGGAAGTTCCATATGTACTGACCTGAAAAAATGTCTAGGATGTATCAGCAAGTGGAAAAAAATCAAATTACAGAAAACATATCATGCCATTTATAAAAAAAAAATCTATGTTTGTTTATATACCACAAAGAAAAAGTTATGACAGTATACACACTGTTAACATTGGCAACAAGGCCGTCGACTACGAGTGGGGTAATTTCAATTTTCTTTTACATACCCCCATTTTATTTAAATGTTTATAATTAACCTGAATTATATGAGAAATTTTACAAAACTGATAGAATATTCAAGTTTGGTTTTAAAAATTTAACAGCTGAATAGTAAATGAAGTTATCTGCAATTTTTCCCAGTACAGTCCCTCAAGTCTGTGGAGACGAGCTATTACAACAATGTTCACGTTCAGGACTTGGCCTACATTTTATAAGTCCTTGCTTCTCAAAGCACAGTCCAGAGACCAGCAACATGAGCCATACCTAGGAGCTTGTGGGAAATGCGACTCTTAGGCTCTAACCCAGACCTAGCAACCAGAGTCTGCATTTTAACAACGTCCCCAGGGGATTCCTCTGCACACTCAAGTTTGAGCAGTACCATGCTAAACGCCAAGGCAAATCCCAGTTTTTTTTTTATACCATTTCCTGTTACATCCAAATTAAGAACACCTCAATCTAAATTAGGGTATAAAGGACTCCCCCCCAAAATAGCTCTCTCAAATATGAAGTAACAGGAAACAGATAGACCCTAAGGTTTATAAAAGCTGCATAATTTAAAAGTAAAATGCAGTGACACTGTCTATCCTGTAGACGTCGTCTCCCACTGATACTGAAAATCAACAAGAAGTCTCCCTATTTCTTAGCCTCTAATACCAAATTATTAAATAGGTTGACAAGGTAAACAAACTGAGGGACTACATACATGAGTGCGCCAGTGTGTATGAGAACATGTCAGCTGACAGAGCCTCCTTCCTTCACGGCATCCCTACACACACTGTCATTGCAATGACACCACAAATCTTGTAGTTATTTGTAAGCATGTGTCATGTGTGCTCCCATGGCAAGAGAGGTTGTATCTTACTCATAAGTGTCTCCAGGGACTACAACTCTGACCTGTAGTGTATCAGAAACCTAGAATTGCCCAGAGAATGAACAAAAGGATAAATGAATGGTGAGTGAAGAATTTTAATAAAAATGACACATTTTAAATAATTTTCCATACTTACGCCACATTTCTCATCAATGTTCCACTCAGGAAATGTTGTCTAGAAGGTAAATCACTAAAATACCAGCCTTCCCCAGAGGTTGTGTGGCTTAACAATAAACGCTGTTAGCTGCAAAAATAATAATAATTTAAAAATACACATGTACTTGCACACATATGCTTAGGAGCCTATTTCTTTGAAGAGATTAGTCAAAGATGGGCAATTAAAGATCAATAAAGATAACTGGAATGGATTTAAACATCTAATTTGTTCACAATGATACCAAAATAGCACCTCATTGGTTACGTTTGGAGGTCTACATAATGAGTGAAACAACCCATTATTTTAAAAATTGTCAAACAAAGGGAAAGAGTCAAAATGTATTTTGTCTCTCCTATACAACTGTGGTAATGGGTAACCAAATAGCAGCTGAAGCAAAATTTCTCTTTCTAGAAATATTCTAACAAATCATGAAATGATAGAAATTGAGCTATCACCATTTGGTACCTCCTTCTGAATTAAGAAATCTAGGCATTGAGCACCAATGGCTGCTAACACCACAAAAAAAAGAGACAAACCTACATTATGAGCATCTTGGGAAAGGCACATAACCATCAATGACATAGTCTTGCTAAAATCTAACCACCAATTTTCAGGAGCTACAAGGGACAGAGGAGTACAGTAAGCGCCACCACAGAGGTACACCACTAGCAAATACAAAGCTGCACAAAGCTCTATGGAACAAACCACCCAGTTTCTTCAACCAATAAACTTCAAGGAAAAGAGATGAAGAGGGAGCCTATAAATCATGAGACCTAAGAGACATATCAACCAATTGAAACACATAGACCTTATTTGGATCCTAATGTAAACAAACAAAATAAGAAAACTGAGAAAATCTGAACACCCACTGGATTTGATAGTATTAGGGAATTATTGTTTTAAAAAATTTTAAATACCTCACTTAACATCATTACAAATGAAGTTAAATGATACATGGGATTTGCTTCAGAATTATCGACAGGGAAGAGAGAAGGGGTATAGATGAAATAAGATCACTGTTGAAACTGACTGATGGGGACAAGTTAGTTCACTATACTCTCCTACGTACTTTGGTATATGTTTGAAAATTTCCACTAAAAAGAAACATAAGTTAAACGAGTTCACACCACAAAGGGGGATTTATTGGCAGAACACTAGTGTATGTCATTAACTCAAAGAAGAAATGAGGCCAGGTGCGGTGGCTCATGCCTGTAATCCTAGCACTCTGGGAGACTGAGGCGAGTGGATCGCTCAAGGTCAGGAGTTCGAAACCAGCCTGAGCAAGAGGGAGACCCTGTCTCTACTAAAAATAGAAAGAAATTAATTGGACAACTAAAAATATATATAGAAAAAATTAGCCGGGCATGGTGGTGCATGCCTGTAGTCCCAGCTACTCAGGAGGCTGAGGCAGGAGGATCGCCTGAGCCCAGGAGTTCGAGGTTGCTGTGAGCTAGGCTGACACCATGGCACTCTAGCCCGGGCAACAGAGTGAAACTCTGTCTCAAAAAAAAAAAAAATAGAAAAAGCTTCAAAAGAATCAGATTCATGCTTGAGAATTCCCAAAAAGGCTCAGGAATTTCATGGACCAGGTATCTCTGAAAAGTGGGGATGTAAGAGGGACAGAAAGCAGGAAGATTGCTTGAAAACCTACATAAGAAACAGTTAATACCCCAAATTCCTTCACTACACTAGCAAGACATTTAGGGCTTTACCCTCTGAAGATGAAACTGGACTTAGACACTAGGCACAGTTGAGGACCATTCCTCACTCCTTTCCATTGCTTAGGTCCCAGAGTGCCAGCAACCAGGTTTATACCTGTGATGGTTAATTTTATATGCCAATTTGGTGGGGCCACAGGGTGCCCAGATATTTGGTCAAACATTGTTGTCGGTGTTTCTGTGACAGTCAGTTGAAGGCCTGAATAAAACAGGCCCCAGAGGAAGAGCAAATTCTCCAGCAGACTGTCTTTGGACTTTAACTGTAACATCAGTTCTTTCTGGTTTCACAGCAGACTGCTATCAAACTCTAGCTGGAACATTGGTTTTCCTAGGTCTTCAGCCTGACAGCCCACTTTGCAGATTTTGGACTTTCCAGCCTCCATAATCATATAAGCCAATTCCTTATAATAAATACATAACACACACACACACACACACACACACACACACACACACACACACACACATCCCTATTGGTTCTCTTTCTCTGTAGAACCTTGCAACCCCATAGGCAGGAAACAAGAAAATTCTTCTGTGGCAAAATTGACACAGACATCTGGGAGGCTCCCCAGTGAAACATCAAGATCCTGTTCACATACACAAGTTTCCAATCAGCATTTTAGTGCTTTACTATACATTGGACAATAAGCTTTACAAAACATTTGAGAAAAACCTCTACCATGAGAAGACAGACCAAAAACACTAAAGAAAGGAACTCTGAGGAAACAGAGACAAAGCTGAGAACAGAAAAAAACATCTTAGCCACGTGCATACATACAGGCTCATGCCTAGTAGAGGGAGAATTCCAGAAACCATCCTCACAAATCCTTAGGATGAGATCGAACTCACCCTTCTTGTTCCAAAGACTGTTCTTGACAGGGTCTTAGTGCAGGGGGTGGGGAATCTGCGGCCTTAAGGCCACATGTGGCTTTCTAGGTCCTGAAGTGCGGCCTTTTGATTGAATCCAAATTTTACAGAACAAATCCTCTTATTTTTATTAATATACCTTTGTCTTTTATATTTTTGTTTTTAAAATGAACATATTTAAAATACAAAAGAATAAAATAAGTTTCAACAAAATAATCTTCCCAGATTGACCAGCACAATTAGAACAGTAGTAAGCCATAAGGGCTAAATTGACAGCTGCTACCATCATGATTTAGTTCTAACTTGTCATGCCTGACTGGCACCACTATCGCATGAGGTTGGTTGGCAAGAGTTTATGGGGGCCGAGTATGCTAGTCTGTTATCAGCTTTTGACAACGGTGCGCTGTGTTTCTGTTTTAAGTTGAATTTGTGAATAGTTGCACAGCTCAACAGTATTTTTTAATTCTGTCTGCTGAACAGCCCATCATGTCAAAGAAGACCAAGAGAACACTGAAGGAAGAAAATAGATTCTTTAATAAGGATTAAGAATTGCAGTATTATCTTGTTTCTGCTAAAGGTAAGATAATTTGCTTGCTTTGTGATATCAACAGTAAAGAAATTCAATGCTAGGCTGGGCACGGTGGCTCACGCCTGTAATCCTAGCACTCTGGGAGGCCGAGGCCGGTGGATAGCTCAAGGTCAAGAGTTCGAAACCAGCCTGAGCAAGAGCGAGACCCCATCTCTGCTGAAAATAGAAAGAAACTAACTGGCCAACTAAAAAAAAAAAAAGAAAGAAATTCAATGTTCACTAGCGTTATAACACACACAAGGACCACAAATATTTTAAATTAGAGGGAGGAGGCATGAAAGGTTGTATTGCAGAAATTAAAAGATGAAAAGCAAAAGCAAAGACAATTCTCTCAAGCATCAATAAGACCTGGAAATAATGCCACTGAAGTAACTTATAAAGTAGCTTATACACTCGGGGGAGAAAGGGAAACCATTCAGTGATGTAGAAATTGTGAAAGAATGCATTGTCAAAGTTGTAGGATGCTTAGACCCTGATAACCTTTCAAAGTACAAACAACTGCCTCTTTCAAGGAGAACCATAACTGATCAGCAGCATGAATTAGCCTTCAACTTAACAGAACTTCATGCAGTACTTCAAAAGGAAAATATATATTATTCAATCGCTTTGGATGAATCAACTGATACTACTGACTCCACACAGGTTTTATACTTCATTCGGGTCATAACAGATTCTCTTTGCAGTGAAGACTTACTCGCTTTGGGCACTCTTGTGAACAGAACATGGGGAACAGATATCTTCAACAACTTTCAAGATAATGTCATGAAGTTGGAATGAATTTGGCAAATTTAGTGAGTGTACATACAGATGGTATACCTTCCATGACAAGAAAACATGAAGGGTTTATTGCACAGATAAAAAGACTATTAACAGACCCAGATAATCTCATTTCTTTTCATTGTATCTTGCATCAGCAAAATCACTATGCTAAAAGCCACAATTTTAAGTGACACTTTGCAACAAGTTATAAGTTATTGTTAAGTATATCCGTGCGAATGCAACATGGCATCTTCAGTTTCATAACATGCTAAAGTTGAACAATGAGGTATTCAGTGTGGATTTGCCATATCATTGTAAAGTGCATTGGCTATCACAGGACAGGTGTTAGCCAAAATTTTATCTTTGCAGAAAGAGATGAATTTTCTGAAGAACAGAATCAGCAATGTTAATTATTGAAAGAAGATTTCGATAGGAATGTGGCATTTCTGTGTGGTATCATGTCAATGACTTGAATATTTCTCTGCAAAGTAAAACTAAGTCCATATATGATATGTGGCAAAAAAATCCAAGCATTTCAAAAAAAGCGGCTGGGCGCGGTGGCTCACGCCTGTAATGGTAGCACTCTGGGAGGCCGAGGCGGGTGGATCGCTCAAGGTCAGGAGTTCAAAACCAGCCTGAACAAGAGACCCCGTCTCTACTAAAAATAGAAAGAAATTAATTGGACAACTAAAAATATGTAGAAAAAATTAGCCGGGCATGGTGGCACATGCCTGTAGTCCCAGCTACTTGGGAGGCT
>CAUYRT010067502.1:0-13983 GCA_963574885.1 Lepilemur ruficaudatus | reverse complement strand
AAATTAGTCCAGCAGTGGGGCCGGGAGGGCCATCCCTGCAGCCGGTGTCTGTGAGAGCCCCTTCCTTGCTGTACGCCGCCACACTCACTGTCAGTATTAAGGCTCAGCAGCCTGTTGATAAGCTAGCCGGCTCTGCCTCACCAAGCGCTGGGGTGCAAACAGGGCCCGACATCAAGCACGCCACAGGGTAGACTCGTCCCCGTTGGTCAGAGAAAAGGCCATGTGGACGTCTGGCTCGGCCTGGATCACAGCACTGCTACCTGACGTGGTAGCCCAGCTGTCGGAGGAGGAGGGAGGTACACTGCCTTTTGGCCTGAGAGGAGGACGGCGTTTTGTATTTGTTCCGCTGATGCAGCTTAGAAGCACACCCCAGATAATCGTGGCAAACCTGTCACAACCTGGAAAATGTTGAAAGCAACCATTCCTATTTTTGTTTGTTTTTTATTAAATCTTGCACAAAACAAAACAAAACAAAACAAAAAAGAAAGCGAGTCACACTATTTTTTTGGTTCCTCAGTGCACATAAAAGTTACGTTTACACTGTACTGTAGTCTATTTAGTGTGCGATAGCATCATGTCTAAGAAACAATATACATGCTTTAATTAAAAATGCTTTATTGCTGAAAAAAATGCTAATGATCATCCAAGCTTTCCCTTGTAATGTCTTTGCTGGTGGAGGGTCTTGGCTCGATGTTGGTGGCTGCTGACTGCTCAGGAAGGTGGCTCACGAAGGTTGGAGTGGCTTTGGCAATTTCTTGAGGTAAAACAACAATGAACTTTGCCGCATCAATTGACTCTTTCACAAAAGATTTTTCTATAGCATGCAATGTTGTTTTGTAGCATTTTACCCTTAGTAGAACTTTCAAAATTGGATTCAATCCTCTCAAACCCTGATGCTGCTTTATCAACTAAGTTTATGTAATATTCTAAATCCTGTGTGGTCATCTCAACAATGTTCATAGCATCTTCGTGAGAAGTAGATTCTATCTCAATAAACCACTTTCTTTGCTCATCCATAAGAAGGAACTTCTCATCTGTTCAAGTTTTATCATGAGATTGCAGTAATTCAGTCAGAGCTTCAGGCTCCAATTCGAATTCCAGTTCTCTGTTTTCACCCCATCTGCATTTACTTCTTCCACGGAAGTCCTGAAGCCCTCCAAGTCATCCATGAGGGTTGGAATCAACTTCTTCCAAACTCCTGTTATTCCTGAAACTTTTGTCTCCTCCCATGAATCACAGTGTTCTTAATGGCACCTAGAATGGTGAATCCATTACAGAAGGTTTTCAATTTACTTTGCCCAGATCGGTCAGAGGAATCAATATCTATGGCAGCTATAGCCCTTCAAAATGTATTTCTTAAATAATAAGACTTGAAAATTGAAATGACTCCTTGATCCATGGGCTGTAGAATGGATGTTGTGTTAGCAGGTGTGAAAACAACATCGCGTTTGTTGTACATCTCCATCAGAGCTTCTGGGTGACCAGGTACGTTGTCAGTGAGCAGTAATGTTTTGAACAGAATCTTTTTTCTCTGAGCAGTAGGTCTCAACAGTGGGCTTGACATACTCGGTAAACCATGCTGTAAACAGATGGGCTGTCATCTAGGCTTTGTTCCATTTACAGATCACAGGCAGAGCAGATTTAGCATAATTCTTAAGGGCCCTAGGACATTTTGGAACAGTAAATGAACATTGGCTTCAACTTAAAGTCACCAGCTGCATGAGCCCCTACCACGGGAGTCAGCCTGTCTTCTGAAGCTTTGAAGCCAGGCGTTGACTTTTCCTTTCTAGCTATGAAAGTCCTAGATGGCATCTTCTTCCAATAGATGCAAAAGACAAAACCTCTGAGCCATTTCTGCAGGGGCTTGCATATCCCTGGTCCTGGGGTGAGCAGGATATTGACTAAATGCTTTTTTCTAATCTGTGTGCCACTTGTTTCTGTTCTTTACATTTTAAGTGCATTTCTCTTACTTTGAGAATAAAGTCTCAGTTAAAACCATGTGGAAATACTCAAAAATCTTTGCAACTTGAATTTATACTGTAGCTTTTGAACTGTCGAGATGGAAACTTTTAGTAAGGAACAATTACTACATTTCAGTGACCAAATAACAAGTCACATATCTTTTACCCATTAACTGAAGAGCTGCAAGATTATATTCAGAAATGCAAATTAACATAATTACATTCAAAGTTTATTTTCTAGTTCTGACAAGTAGAGTTTAAGCAGAAGGGACAAATTGCTAAACTGGAAGAATTAAAAATAAACTACAGATAGACTGATTCATTATTTACCCATTACTGTCCACTTTGAATTGTAAAAAAAAAAAAAAAATGAGTTTGCCTTGTCAAGAGCTACTTTAAAAACCCACGACTGTCCTTTGATTGTCTTGGCTCAGGTGGTCCCCATTTGTCCTCTCTTCCCTTTGATGCAGACACATCCTGTTGCGTGCACCCTTGTCTCACTGGCATGATGGTGAGGGGCTGATGTAAACTCTGTCACTGTTGGGTTCAGTCCTGTTCCCTTGTGTTCCCAGGGCTTGCTGCAGGGCCTGGCACTTAGTAGGGCTAAAATATTAATAAATATGTATTTAACGAGGGAACACACAGATTCTATTTCTAGACGGGGTCCTTACTGCAAAGAGCCAAATCTTCTTGCTTACGGGGATTGTGAAGTTAGGGGCTGGCTGCCATGGTCAGCTTCTCCCACTCAGAACATTTCCAGTTTCAGGTCATTTAATTGGTTTCTTTCCCGTGAGTGGGCTTCACAGGTAGCTCTTGAATTTGCTGCTGTGTGATGTTGTTATTCAAACCCCTGTGGTTGACCGTGCCTACCTGTTGACACTGAGTATTGGTGGTTTAGCCCCTGACTGGGTGATTACTCATCTGGTAGGCACCCCAGTGCACTCCAGCCAGCTGTGACTGGAGGCATCGGAGCCTCCCAGCTTAGAGGGAACACAGATTTTTGCTCTATCTAAAGTAGTTGCAAATATAGTTCAAAGGGGGAACAATAGAATTTAAACACTTTGAAATATCCTACCACTACTTTGGTTTTTAAGTTGGTTTATGCATGTAGGCACAAATATTGTTCTTTTCCTAAAATTTCTAGTTTTAACTTCAGAATGAATATTTTCATATGTATGGTTGAGTCACAAAAATTTTAAAATAAAAAAGATGTCCAAGGGCACCATTTGTTATTTCTTCGAAAGAACTTTGAGCATTCTGACCACGTACTTTGGAAAGTACAACTTTTTGTCTGTGAATCAATGCCACTGATATCTGCTGGTCTAAAGGACAAAATATGTGTTTTGGAAATAACACTTACCTGGTATGTAAATTTAACCTGTGGTATTTATAATTTACTGCCTGCAAACAGGAACATGTCACACAACGTGTGTTTTTTCATCTAAAAGATGGCGATAATGATCTTGCACAGGATTAAGAGTTAAGGAGGATCAAGGACATTTTGCAAACTGTAAAGTCCTGTGTAAATATTAGGTTGGTGGTGGCGGGGGCAATGTAGAAGAGGGAATTGGCAGCCACTGTCAGTGACACACTAAATCAGAAGGCGGGAGGCTGGGGGCTGGGCGTTGATCAGAAAGCTTCCCACCTGCGTCCGATGAGTGGCTGGGTTAGGTTAGGGGGACACTGACCCACTGCTATCAGGGTGAGCCCTGAAGAGACTCTGTTCTGATCAATTGTGTGATCTTTGGAAACTCACCTGGAAAGCAGAGATTACATGCAGAAGTAAAAGCAGATCTACGTTGTCATTATTATACTAGTCAATTTTTGAATGGATATTGTGCTGCCTGGAAGTTCTATTTCTGTGTCTTCAGTTTGAGAGTTAAAAGATTAATTAACTTTGTTGTGTTCTTTTTGTCTCTCTCTAGCCCCCATAAGTAAGCACTTGAGGTCAGGGTCTAGGGGTCTATGTCCTGAATGTCTTTAATTTATTATTGTTCCCATAACACCTGGCTAACTATGCAAAAAAAAAAAAAAAAGAGCTCTATGGATAGTTCTGATTTAATTTGGTTTTATCAAAGAGGAATAATTAAGCTCAGTCTTTGTGGGGAACATTCAGAAGTGCAGATCCAGATAAGAACATGGTCCACTCATATAAAAATGTATTTTACAAATATTTAACTGAAAATATGTACAATATTTAGCACAGGCTAGAAATAGATACTACTTGTTAAGGGTATAGTAACCTGACATCTGTTGCTTTCAACCTGGACATAGTAAGAAGTGGAATCAAACAGGTGGTTTGTTGGCTCACTGCTGGAAAACACTCTTTCAAAAATTTCCACTTCTGTAACGGTCAGTTTTGAGTGGCTGCTGGCGTGGCCACTCTCATGTGCTGGCATCTTGCTGATAGAGCATCAAAGAAAGCAGATTTGTTTCCTGGGAGTCACAGACAATATAAGATGGGGAAAGTTACTTTCAGGGATGCAGCACACATTTCTAAGAAGAGAAAACACAACAACATCGACTTGACTTTGCTTGTTTGTAGTCAGGAGGGAAATAACTTTAATCCCATTATCAAGGGCTGTCAGGCCCTAATTAGATTTTTCTCTTTTTGTTCCCTTGTCCCATGGCTTTCAACTCTGTTTTCTAAATAGAAAGACTGTACTGACATTCTCTCCATAGAAATAAGTAAGTTAATAATTAATAATTAATGTTATCATTCTCGAGTTGTGCAGTAATCAAAGGAGGCATGGGGAGAAAGAGGGAAGGCATTTTGAACAAAGTTTAAGTTTAGGATTTTGTAACTTCTGATTAAACATCGATGCATGGTGATGAAAGAATGCTTTTTAATGTTATGTGTATATTTATATTATTTAGTAATTAATGGGCTTTACTTGTTGAGCAGTTTTAGGTTCACAGCAAAATTAAGCACAGAGTACAGAGCGTTCCCACCTACCCCGCACGGCCTCCCCCATTGCCGGCACTCCCCACCAGAGTGGCACCTTTGTTACTATCGATCAACCTGCATTGACACATCCTTGCCAGCCACAGTCCACAGTTTACAGTAGAGTTCCCTCTTGGGTTGCATATTCCATGGGCTTGGACAAGCGCAAAATGACACGTATCCACCATTATAGTACGATGCAGAGTAGTCTCACTGCCCCCAAATCCTCTGTGCTCTGCCTGTTCATCCCTCCCTCCTCTCAACCCCTGGACGCCACTGATCTTTATATAGTTTCTATGGTTTTACCTCTTCTAGACTGTCATGTGGTTGGAATCATAGGATCTGTAGCCTTTTCAGACTGGCTTCTTTCACTTGATAATGTGCGCTGAAGCTTCCTCCATGTTGTTCATGCCCACTAGCATGGGCGCTGAACAGTCCACGGTCTGCACACACCACGGTTTATTCACTCACCTACTCAAGGGCACCCTGGTTATTCTCAAATTTTGGTAATTATGAATAAGACAGTATGCTTTTAAGTTAAGTTTCTTTTATGCTGTTTTCTGTAAAAATGAGAAGCAAGTAGAATCGGGCTGTTGCAGACACCAGGAGATGAGGAGGAGGAGCTTGGGTCTTGTGAGGTCGGTGGGCATCAAGCTGCCTCGTGTCCATTCCCACGAGCTAACTTCCTGCTCGGGCTGCAGGGCGTGGAGGGTCTGGGGCACCTGCTCAGACCATTAACGAGGCGTCTCTTGATTGCTCCAGCCTAATCGTGTGATGGCTAGAGAAACTCTGAGGTGACTCACAACCCCTGTGTTAGCATGGCCCATCCGTGTGAATTTAAGCAATTTTCTGAATCTTCCTGAGCCTCAGTTTTCTATTCTAGAACAGGGTGCATTAATATTTTATTGCTAACGTGTGTTTGTCTGGCACAGAAAAAGTTGTCAACAAGTGATTGTGTTTCCCCATGGAATTTATCACTTTCTGACTTATTGTAACATTTGCGTATGAATGTTGATTGTCTGTCTTTCCTCACAAAACAGGAGCTTCCAGAGATCACGTTTATCTCACTAGCTTACTGACGGGTCCCCAGGGCCTCTGGAAGTGGCTGAAGCACAATAGGAACTTAATAGATAGCTGTTGGCTGAGTGAGTGAACACTCACCAGGAACTGACAGACTTTATTAGACTGTTGTGTGCCTTCTGTCTGTGTTCCAGGAAGGTTGACCGTAGATTTGCCGAGGGACAGAGAGAATAGTAGCCAGTCGTGTTTGTCTGCGAATGGAGGACCACTACGGGCAAATGAGTTGATTTTATCTGTGGTTCCTTCTTTCCGTGCGTATATTGAGTAAGGATATGCACTCGCGATTGAGAGACCGCCCATTTAATCCTCAAGACATTAGGCCTATGTATGCCTTTCCAATGAGTAAAATGGCGTAATTTTGTGTTTATTTTTTCTTTCTATTTCAACATTATTTTGGCAGTGGCAATTTAAAGGTGATCGGATTAAAATAAAACATTAAAGTTGATGACAGAAATCTAAACCGGACTTTAATCAGGGAATGTGCCAATGCTTATGGCCTGTTAGAAACCTTTACCTAGAAACCAGGTACCAAGTGTTGTACCTGGCCTTGCCCGAGCCTTCCAGCCCGAGCCCGAGCCTTCCAGCCCGAGCAGGAAGTTAGCTCATGGGAATGGACACGAGGCAGCTTGACGCCCACCGACCTTACAAGACCCAAGCTCCTCCTCCTCATCTCCTGGGTTCAAGTCTTTGGGTTATATATGCAAGCTAAGTCTGTGAATGTAAAATAACTGAACGCTGCTGATGCAGGCTGGGTAGGGTGTTGCCGAGAGACTGGTGCTACGTTGCACACACCGGCTGCAGCTCTCAGGTGAGGTCTAGCGGGGGAAACTGAGGGAAAGTGATGTGTGTCGTACAAGTATGGCCGCAGCTGAACTTGAAGACACCACAGGCAACATGCTGGCCATGTGCCACAGTCATCTAAGGAGGAAGCTTGTCACTGTGGGCGGCAGCTCCTTGTTTCCATTCTGCTGATCTGCCACTGGGTTGCGATGACTCTGTGGCTTAGGGGCCACTTCAAGAGGCTGAAAACGAAGAAGAGGTGGAGTGTCCGGTATAATCTCTTTGTGTGTCTTGCTGTTATCTCTTTGTATGTCTAGACGAAGGCGCAGCAGGAAGGCAGGCTTCGTGCGGCCGTGGGGATAGCCCCAGCATTGACCAACTGCCACTTTGCCAGCTCCAAGATGATTTGAAATAAACAAGTCAGGTTTAAGGCTGGCATGAGTGCGAGGTCACTGCCAAGGACACTGTCTCCCTCTGCAGGCCCCCTTAGACCTCTGTAAGTAGATTCCTTCCAAGGGCTGCAGGGGGAAGCCCTGGGAAGAGGGCCACATTCTCAGGGTGCGAGGTGGGATTAAGCCTTAGCGGCAGAGCTTTGCAGACGAGTTATTTTAGGAGCCACACGTGACCCTCCACATCAGCCCGTGTGAGTACAGTAACTGGATACTGCCCCGAGAGAGGAATACATTTATTTATTTATCATGCATGTATCTACTTTAACAAATGCTTTTGATATTACATGAAATAAAATACTGATGGCCACGGCATAATTTTAGTGTAAGAATTATTTTGAAAGGCTCTTTTTCTAATACAGAGAAAAATAAATAATGGATCCTATGAAAGAGGGAAATGATCTTCTGTTTTCCTCTTTCTCATTCCTAAACATCTGATTTATAGTCTCCAAAAGCTGCAGTGTGAGGATGGGCTGTGCCCAAGCAAAGCCTGTGTCAAGTTAAGTAAGATATATTATGCTCGCCTTTGGTGCTCTTGCTGCTCTGTGAGGCCTTTAGTGAATTCAAATTGGGTTTTGTAAAATGTTCTCAAATGGTAAACATTGCCCTTTTTAAATTTTTAAGCAAATGGGAGAGGAGTAAAGTTGACAATCTTATTTGTGAAGTGCTTTTATTTTGAAGAAATTTGCTCAGACATTTTACATATTTTTGATTGTTTAACCCACACGGTCTCACCAAGGAATTCGGTTTGGGGAGCAGATGAGAATCTTTTCCTTCTCTAGTTACAAATCTCTGGTATATTTATTTCAAATAGTCTGCTAATTGGCTCACTTGTGTGTCTTTTCCACGATCACATAGCGAGAAGAAAAACACCAACAACAGTTTGGAGCCACAGGCAGGTAAGAGTAATGTGCCGAAGAAAATTTAACACCACATAGCTAAAAATTAGAAATTTTGAGTGATACTTGAAGGCAGTTGTACTTAAAGCAAATACTCACTTGGGTAATCTATTAGATAGAAATTTGCACTTTGAATGGAATGGATGGTAATGTTAGAAATAATGTATCGTCTGATAACGCAGTTTATAATAGCCATTCCCATTTGGTGCCTCCTCAAAGCCTCGTTTCAAGAACACTTCTGTTTCTTAAGTGTTAAATACCTATTTCACTTTTTAAAATTCTATTTGAATCATCTTGACCATGCTGTTTGAAGAGTGATTTTCTCAAAATTTTTGATGCTTAAAGTGAATATTACGGATCAGACATATTCTCCACATAACCCGCAACATCTGGCTCAGTCCGTCCAGTGGTGGCAAAATACATTTACTACCATCCCTGTGAACTGCCCCCAGACCCCTGCCCTGGCTCCCCACCTTACGTTTCTAGCCTGACAAGCAAGGCCTGTCTCCTAGGACGGATTTCAGAGATACGTGTTTTATGGAAAGGCTGACATTTTGTTCCCTGTTGCACAATTTTAATTAGAAGTAAAAAACACCTTGTACCCAAGGCCTAGCATAGTACCTGACATTTAGTGAGCATTCTGAAAACAGGTTTTGTAGAAAAGCTAATATTTTGTTCACTTCTCTACAATTTTAATGAATGTGAAAGGAACTCATTGTTAGCTCAAGTCTGTTTCTTCTAGTTGGGCCAAAGCTGCTGAAGGATATTTGGATGGAAACAACTGTACGTATCCATCTGCCTGTAGAAATGTTTAAAAAGCCCATTAGAAAATAGTGTGTGAGCCTGGCCCAGGATTTTAGGTTGTTCAAAGAGGCCTGACAGTCATGAAAATGTTAAGTGATTTCTCTCTGGAGCTAACCACGAAGTAAATAACAACTAGAAACAAAATCAATCCAATAAACCAAATCACTGAACATTTCAAAAGATGCATTTGAGAAGAAGACTGTGCTGATTTTAAATGCGAAAGCACACAGGAAAATAATTCATGCTAAAATGTCCTCAATTCAGAGGCAATTTCATAGATTTTTGACATTCTCCTTTCCAAAATCTTTAAACCTGATGGTGGAGTTCAAATAGACCTAAATATCTTTCTGTTTCCAGAAAAAAACCTGAAATGGAAAAATTTTATTCTAGAATATAAGAAGTAAAGGTTGTAAGTAAACACTTGCGATCTCGGAACACACAAGGGCCATGTTAGAGAGCATGGGCCACGTCAATTTAGGAATTGATTAACTTGAGGACAGAGTCTTAGGTAGTGGTGCGGCAGACACACACCTCATGCAGCTGTCTATACAGATACAGGGTTGAGATTAGTCATTGATTTTCCTGACCTGAGGGCAGTAATGAATAATATGCTTGTAGACAGACAGTAGAATAGAGAGACATCAGAATATGACAGGTCAAAATGGATGTCCAGAGTTCTTTCACAAAAAGCAAACCTGTGAAAGGTAGCTTATTTTGCATCTGGAGTCATTTTGTAAGTGCCCCTTAAACATCATGCAAAATGTAAAATGCCCGGTGGTGTGATCTCAGAGTGTGGTCCCTGTGACTTCAGCTCAGGTCATGTACTGATGGACATGCTGATCTGCATGGATTTTGTCTGTCCAAGGAAGGATGAAAGAGCTGGTGACTCAACCTGAAACTCAATAAGCCAAAATGGGGATCGCGTAGCGTCACAGGCAAGCACTCAGCTCCTGCAATACCCGCCAAGGCAGAACATAAACCACCCCAGGCTCTTGGAGAAATGTATGGGGTTACCAATTCCTTCCCATATTAAAGGTGGGAAAAAGTTAATGAGGGGATCAGCTATCCCAGCATGATTTAATGCCGTATTAGAAGTTCTAAGCAATGGAATTGGATTAAAAGGGAGATAAGAAAATATTCATGTTGAAAGAGAAAATATAAAATTATTCCACATTTTTGGCCCTTGAAACACAAGAGAGTTACAAATACCAGAAGAAATAAGAGTTTAATAAGGTTATGAGTTAACAAAATAAATGTGCAAAAGTCAACAGTTTTCAATTTGCCAGCAATATATGTTAATATATGTTAATATATAACAACGTAATGTGATACCACTCATAATGGCAGCAAAAATAAAACATACCTAGAATTAAAAGAATGTATAGGACTCATATGGAGAAGGCATAGAATTCTAGTGAGTGATATAAAAAAAGACAGGAGTAAGTAGAAAGATGTCCTATGTGTTTTGGAAATTGTACATTCTATTTTTCATGTTAGAGATTACACTAACATGTCAACGTATGCTGAACTTTATCTTCATCCACACGTGGAATTGTTATTTAATCTTTCCCTAAGCCAAGCAAGAACCTTTCTCTCTCCGTTTCACTGCTTTCTCTCTTTCCCACCACCCTCCACCCTTCTGCCTAGTTGATGTCTGAACGCATTGGCTGCTCGGAGTCTCTGCAAGCAGATACCAGCGGTCAGTTTCCTGCTTACACCCATCCCTTCCTACCTCTGTGACCTTGGCTAACGTTATAATTCCTTAAGCTTCAGGTTCCCAATCTATGAAATGGTGATGATAATAGTAAATACGTCTAAGGGTTATTGTGAAGATTAAATGAACTAACACAGAGCTTAGGATAATGCCTGCTACAAAGTAAGACCATAGTAAATGTTAGCTTATTATTTGCCCATTTAGTTCCAGACTGTTATTGTTTGATTTGCAATTATCAGTTGCTTAGCCTTAAATAAAAGTTTCACTGGTTTATGTACTGACAAGGCCATCTTTGTTACTTTTGTATGTTACAGTGTATGTCACTTCTGAGTACTTGCCAATACTTGTGATAGGGTTTTGTTTTGCTTGTATATATTTTCTAGTTAGTTTTTCTTTCTATTTTCTAGTAGTTTTTTTCAGTTTTTTTCAGGGAAGATCTATCTTTATGTATCCTTGCCTATCTGAAAATCTTCCAACTGTGCGTCAGTTTTTGGAGTAAAGTGTTGTAGGTTCAAAATCAAAATAATTTTTCCTTCAAAGATTTGAAAAGATGACTCTTGTCTTTTAGCATTCAGGTGGCCAATGAGAAGTGAGATGAGAGGTAGATTATTGTTCCTTGTAGGTAAAGTTATCTCCTCTCCTCCTTTTTAGATAGCTTATCAAATTTTCTCATCATCTTTATTACGGAATTCCATCACTTTACGTGTAGGTTTTTTCCACGCATTCTGCCTATCCTATTGTAGTCTGAAGACTCCATTCTGTGTATCCTAGTTTTACAATTTCTTCTACTTTTTTCTTTATTTCCTCCCACTTGTCGTCTTTGTTCTCCCTTCTAGAACTTTCACTGAGTGGATTCCGGACCTTACACATCTCTCCCGTCTCCTTGTCTCGATTGCATCTTCCAGCTGATCCATTTGTCATTTAGCTGAGTTCGTTTTGCCATTTAAACCATGGGGTTTAATTTCTAGTTGCCAATAACCTTATTTTGTTGTTTCTCAAACATATTTTCGTCTCCTGCAGCTTGTTCCCTTTTTCTTATGCAATATGATATCTTAAACCTCTTAAAGATATCAACTATGCCGCTTTTGAAGTCTCATACTTGCTCCTTTAACTCTTGTTTCCTTTTGTGTGGGCTCTTCGGTGCCTCTTTGTCTTCACGTCTGTTTTTCTAAGATTCTTGGTCATCGTGAGAGTCTGTGATGTCCTGTCTGTGGCTGCAGTTTTGCTTTCCGTAGAGTTGAGTTTCACTGACGGAGGATGCTGGAGCTGGGACTGAGCACGTTCTCACTTTCTGGTGCTTCCGAGTGTCCTCAGTCGGGCAGCTCTCTGCCTCTGCAGCCCAAGTGCTCACACTGGTGGCTCCATGCCGACAGCCAGTGCTCCTGCTGCTTGATCCAGGGTGCAGGTGGCAGGTGTCTTTGCTTAGTGGTTCTGAATGTGGCTGCCCAGGGAATCTCCACAGCTTCTGTTTCTCTTGCTCATTGCATTGGCTGCCTCTGAGCTTGAACCAGCCCTAGAGGCAGGACAGCATTTCCCAGCAATCTTTTTAGTTCACTTCTGAGGCTGTGAGGTTTCCTCTGTTAAGGTGAGCTGATTGTCTTTCTCTCTTTCAGGGATGTCTCAAGATTTTTGACCCATATGACACTTTCTCCTTGTCTTTTGTCACTTTCATGTATCTTCTCTTTTAAATGCTTCCATCTTTTCTGTCGTTTTGGGGTCTGAAAGTGGGAGAAGAACAGGTACATGTGCTCAGAGAACTATTATGGTCCCGCTTAGGGGCTGGTCTCTGAACTAAACAAGGGTACACACACGGTCCCCCTCGGTAGGGTTGCCAGATGAAATACAGGCCATTCAGTTAAATTTAAATTTCAGATAAACTAGGAGTAGTTGCTTTAGTATAAATCTGGCCTGTATTTATGCTAAAAATTGTATATCTTCTGTTTATCTGCAATTTACATTTGACCTAAAAACCCCTGTCATTTATCTGAAGTTTAAACTCAGGTACGTAACTGGTATTGTTATTTGTTAAATCTGCCAGCCCCATCCGTGGGTGTCTTTTGAAGAGATGCTGCGCTGACTCTGGGGGTGCTTGTGTTATGGAGAGTGGACACGAGGCAAGAAGGATCTAAGCTTTTTGGACTCAGAAGCCACAACCCTCCGTAGGACCCCAACACTGCAGATCCAATAGATACCATCTGCCCTGAGAACTGGATCTAAGCAAATCCTAGTTTAGTGGAGACTGACTTGCCTGGTATCAGTCAGGCTCTTTCTTAACTACACCTTCAAAGTTAACTATGTAAACAATCTAAATAGCATTTAATTGTGAATGAATTTCTAACAATTAATATACAGTCTATATAATGATAAATAACACTTCAAATGAGCTACCATAAAGTTTACCAGGTTATTTCTGGTACTTTCCTTGAAATGTAAAATACTTTTCCAGCAGCATTATTAAAACATAATCTTTAATTACACCGCTAGCATCTCCATTTAGTGTCTTTTACTTCAAAGACCTTGAGTGGTGACAGTGACAGCTAGCAAGCTATTTGCCCACAGCCCCCGATGACATGGTAAATAAGAACCAGTGTGTTAGAATAAAGAGGTAACATAAGGAAATTTTTATGTTATTCTGACTGTGGGAGGCCAATGAAATCATGTTAGTGGGTAATTATTGTTGACATATTTGTCAAATGATTGCAAGAACGATGAACACAGCTTTCATTTTTATTTAGCAGAGGGACATGAAACACATGCTTTGCCTTAATCTTTGGAATTAAAGTTCTTTCAAAAGTTGCCTACATTGTAATGGTTTCAAGCTGGAAATCTCTTTTTTCCTTTGAAAAATCTGTGGATATCCATAATTCATTTTCCCCTTTCCTTGTTATTGTCAGGTGACAGAATTTGATTTAATGTTTCCTGGGACCCCTGCCTTCCAGAATATGATTCTGTGAAGAAAGAATTAGCTCTTAGTGGCCGTGTCTGGTCTGGAGTCAGATTACTTCCTATCTGTTTATGCACATGTTGGCCACACTGCCTGTGCCAGGCAGAAAGGAGAAATCAACTCTGATGTTATCTCTGTCTTTAATGGGTTTTTATTCATTGTATAATCCGTTCCCAGCTGCCTTTTTCCCTTTTCCCCAAGGCTCTGTGTATTTATTTTTTTAAATTGTACTTATTTTGTAACATAAGCTATTTCAATCTTTGGATCTGACTAACTTTTCTCTTCGGTACTTTTTGATACGTAAGAATGTGTAATTCGAAGGCTTGGCTAGCACGTACCAGGGTGAAGGGCAACAAGAGAAGAAAAGAGAAATAAAACTCGGAATTCTTATGGCAGGATTTTCAGCCA
>CAUYRT010067501.1:0-11708 GCA_963574885.1 Lepilemur ruficaudatus | reverse complement strand
ACAACATTGGGAAGTTTCAAAATTCTTTGGATAAAGAGAAAATTCTAGTGGTTTTCAAGGAAAATGAATAGATTACCTGCAAGGAATAAGAATCAGAGAAGAAGAAGAAAGAAGAAAGAAGAAGAAGC
The DNA here is from genome assembly GCA_963574885.1 of Lepilemur ruficaudatus. Classification (NCBI taxonomy): domain Eukaryota; kingdom Metazoa; phylum Chordata; class Mammalia; order Primates; family Lepilemuridae; genus Lepilemur; species Lepilemur ruficaudatus. Next base: position 11,580 of record CAUYRT010067501.1, on the reverse strand, counting down.
AACACCATCAATTTCCTAAGAGAAATCTGTTTGAATCTAAAACATCTATGCCCTGCCCAATTACCAATCAAGGGTCAGTAAAGGCATTTCTAAACATGCAAGAACTCAGAACATTACTATCCAAGAATCCAATATGAGTACTTTTTTACTCAAGGAAGTAAAAGAGCAATCCCAAAAGAATTTTAAAAGAGAAAAAATGACAGGAGAATCAAAAGACAGCACCATCTTATTATGACCCAGAAGGGGTATAAGAAGCGGAAAAGAATTAAAAGAAAATCCACTGGACCTTGACACTTGAGACCATCCATTCTGAGCAACACAATTTTTGTCACAGGATTGCCTTTCCTTCAAAATGGGCCCAATCAAATGATTTAGTTCTTTCTGTTTGGGGGGTTTTAATTTTTAGAAGAAGTTTTTAGAGCATTAACAGTACAGCTTAATTTTATCAAAGGAAAAAATGTAAATGACATAAACCTTGACAATTTAGAAATGAGAGAAATCAAAAGTTGAAGCAGGAAAGGGAAGTGAGAGATAGTAAAATGCTCTTGACTCCTCGTGGGGGATGTAACACACATTAGAACATGATAAAGCAGGAACGAAAGTTTAAATGTGAATATAGATAACAAAATAATGAATTGCCATGGTCGGAATGACCAAATGAGAACAGGCCTCTCTTCCCTCCCCAGATGAAATAAAACATAAAGGAAAATGAAAAGATACAAACTCACAATATCAAAGAGAACTAACAGGAGGGGAGCTAGCAGAACATGAGAGATTTCAGAAAGTTTCTGAAAGATGGATGGAGACATAGTGATAATTAAAACAGTAAAAGGAACCTCAATCTCGAACTCACAGGGAGGAAGTTGCAGTGGAAGAGGGAGCAGGGCATCCTGGGGGTGATAAAGTGTGACAGAGCACAGGAATGAGAAAAATGGCTCAACCGGAAGATTAATTGAAGGTCTTAATCTGGAAGACTTACCCGCTGTGCCCCTGTATCCCAATGCTATCCCCAGGCTGACACACGTTATCTGTAGGCCCTCCCTCCCCGAAACTGTAGGGTTCTTTGCTAAAGAAATAAAATGAACTCTCTGACAAGAACTAGGGAAGCCAACACAAAGTCCCCCTCATTCTGGTATTTTGGGGATACCCAGGGTCCCCACACTTTCTATCTAAAATAAACAAGCCCCTCAATCCACAGAACTCCAGGCAGCCTGTCTACACAGCCCCCTGTGCCCTCAAACATAAGTGGGAACAGATGGAATAGATGGACAAGTGAAGTGCAACAGCAGGATAAAAGAAAGAGATCGAAATAAACCCTTGAAAAACAGATCCCAGGGAATCAAAAGATTCGAACCACCAAATGACGACTTAAAAAAGAACCTTCAATATATATTCTCAGATGTTTAATGCTTTATTGAAGTATAAAAACATACATAAAATTGAACTGATCATAAGTGTACAGCTCAATGTGAAATCACAAAGTTAACTGCCACCCACCTACATCACCTAGATTAAAAACAACAACAAAAAACATTTCCAGCATATCAGAAGCCCCTGCCATGTCCCTTCAGTCACTGCTCCCTCTCTCCTCCGCAAAGGAACCTGAATCCCAAAACATGTCTGTGTTTAAATTTTATATAAATGGAAGCATGATATAGGTATGTTTCTGGCTTTTTTCACTGCATGTTGTGTTCCCAAGATTTATCCACACTGTTCTGTATAGCAGTAGTTCATTCATTCTTATTGCAACATAGCATTCCATTACAGGAATTCATCACAATTTATTTATTCCCTGTTGCTGGTCACTTGGTTGTTTCCAGTTATAGTCTTTTACAAAATACTTTAAACATTTTTACATGTTTAAACATGTTAAACATGTGTTTTGGTGCCATATGACACATTTCTTTTGGATATAGAAACATAGAGAAATGAAATTGCTAGGTCACAGGGTATGCCAAATTTCAACTTTAGTATATAATAGCAAACAGTATTCCAAAATGATTGTACCAATTTACTCCCCCACTAGCAGCATATGAGATTTCTAGTTGCTCTTACATCCTTCCCAACCCTTGGTAAAATCAGTTAAAAATCAACCATTCTGGTGGTTACATAATGATAGTTTTATTGCATTCTCTGATTACTAATGAGATTAAGCACATGTTACATACTTATCAGATGTTTAGATATTAGATACATTATTGAATATCTTTTTTTTGTTCAATGACTATTCCATTCTCTTGCCCATTTTTATTGTGCTATCTTTTTATTATTAGTATTTTTGTGTGTGTGCACATGTGTTGAAAGAGAGAGAAGCTTTTACATATTCTATAACAGATAGGCACTCTTCTAATTATGTGTATTGCAAGTATTTTCTCCCACCCTGTAGCAAAAACAGAAAAAATATCAGTCAATAGGAAGAGCAAGAAGCAGGAAGATATTAGATATGCAAAGTTCTATGGCTCATAATATGAAAGAACTCTTAAAGATTTCTTCTGCCTTCTTTCTGCCTTAAGAGAATCTTTGTGTGACACCAGAGGAAAGATTCATTTAAGGATTGAATCATGATGGAACATCAAAATAAGTTACAGAATAAGTCCCACTCTGGGCAGACAGAGCCCTCCTCCTGGAATCCCTCAGCATGGACAGGTGGGTAGATCACTAGATGACATCATCGGTTATCGTATGCTTATATAATAGGGAGTAGAAGGACAGGGTCCTTGGTCTCAGTTGGGAGCATTATCCTCAATTATTCTCTTTCCCTCACTCTTCACATTTAACCCCGGAACAAACTCTGTGGACTCTACTTCCAAATCATGCGACAAACATGTTGCTTTCTCCACTTACACTGCTGCCACTTTGATCAAGCCAGCACATCCTCTGCCTTCACACCTACCCATTCCCCTGTCCATTCCCTGTTCCTTCTAGGCTTGGCCCTCTACAATACCTTCCTACATGGGAGCCAAGTGGCCATTTTAAACTGAAATCAAATGTGAGTTCTGCTTCCGTGGCTTCTTTTGGGCTCAGAATAAAATCCAACCCCTGCTTCAAAGACCTACTTGATCTGGTTCCTTCTTCTCCATCTCACCTCACCCCACCTCTCCCTATCTTGCCCACTAGCCCTTGCCCCTGTCCTTCTTCCTATCCAGGGATGTGAAAAGGTTTGTAGTAACTTGGGATCTCTGCACTCACTGCTCCTCCTCTCTAAGGTTTCTCCCTGATGTGACTAGCTCCTTCCTGTCACTTTCTCAGAGGGGCTTTTCTGATCACTCAGTCTGAAGGAGCTACCGAGTCCCTGTCTATCACAAAACCCTACTTATGACATCTGAGGGTATGGTTGCTGCTGCTGCTGTTTACCTGTTTTCCTGTGGTTGAGTGTCTCCACACACTCAAGTGTCTCCATGAGGGCAACACAATGTGTGTTTTCTCACCATCTTATAACAAGCACCCAGCATAATGCCTGACACAGAGAAGGAGCTCAACAAATATCTGTTGAATTAAAGAATGAATATTCAATCATTGTTGTCCCCGTGAAACCCCCATTTGGGATCTACTGAAATCTAAATACTTGAAGAAATACATTGTCTGTATAAGGGGCTGGATTTAATAGTCTTTTAGGTAGTATTAATTAACTATCAATTTCTATGTTACTTTGCTAATTTTGCCCCTACCCAAAAAGTGTGTGTTTGTTTAACTCTTAGCTACCTTTTCAAATTTAGATGTAAGGTGGGTAGCTTGCTTTTCCTAGGCAAGGATGAATCAAACTTGCTTTGCAATTCCAGATGGAAATTTCCCACAACTCTGTTTCGGGGGTGCTCTCAATTCCTTAAACTCAGGCAGTGTAACCAAGAATTTGAAGAAATCCTTACTCCCACAGGACTTCCTTATCTCCTAAATTTTATCTTTTGCTTTTGCTTAGTCTTAGGCATTAGACATTGAGAATTAGAATAAGCTCAAAGAAAAAAATAGACAAGAAATCTAATTGAAGATTAGATTTAAATGAAGATGAGCTAATTATTACATACATGACATGGCTTGCTGGCCCCTTGGTTGAAGATACTTGTATAATCTGCCTTGTATCATCTGCCTCTGACTATAAATATAGTCCTAACAATAATATCTAGCAACTACTACATATTAAACATGTATTATGTGCCGCACAGTGGGTTAATCCTTACCTAGATAAAGGTGGAATAAATTGATCTTATCAGGGCACTAGATCAAGCCTGGAAGAATTCAGTTCTTATTATATGGAATCAGATAATTCAACAGTTGGTGCCCTGGTGTGAACAAAAATCAAAATGACTGGTTTCTTGTTGTCCTTGCTAAAACTACTTTGTCATGAAATTGCCAGTTAGAAAACTCTAAAATTCCGAGAATCAAAGGAGACACAAAGTTGAATGTAAGACACAATGCCTGCCTTCAAGTTGTTCATCTTCCTGAGTGAGAAAGACAAATAGATCAATTCAATCCAGAACACTGAGGGCTACAAAAGGAGTAAGTAAAAAAGCACAGTGGGAGCACAGGCTTATCCCAGGAAGTGTAAACTGAGTTCGTGAAGGAGGAATAAGAGTCTGGGAGGAAGACTCCTCCTAGGCAGAGGGGAAAGCAAGTAGCAAGGACTAGCTGTGGGAAAGGGCATTGTTCACTAGGGGAACTGAAAGCAATTCAATATTGGCTAGAGGACACAGTGTGTGCGGGTGTGGCAGAACACGATATTGAGAAGTCAACAGACTCCAGACCATGAAAACTGTAAGCTAAGCTCAGCAGTTTGGGATTTATCCTGTGGGCCATAGAGAGTCTCTAAAGAATTTGTAAAGCCAGGGAGTGATTGATCAGATTTATGTTCAGAAAAATCACTTTTGAGGGGCAGGCCTGGAGGCAGCAGTGGGCAGCAGTTACAAGGAGACCATGATGCTGGTATCATAAGCCAAATTAGAAGCAATAGGAATGAAGAAAGGAGGAGGAGAAGGAAGTAAGGAAAAATTAAGGATGACGCCCAGGTTTCAGATGACTGTTTCAGAAAGAGAATATTGAACTTTGCAATATATGAGCAAGGGCATTTTCAAGTCAGGAAAGATACATTTATTTGTTTTTAAGACTCTGAATTCCATCAATCCACAATTATAGCACTATTAGTACTATCAGGCGGTTTGACCATAGGTAAGAGGAAGCTCTACACTCCAATTTCTTGTAGTGGGGGAATTTATTTCATCTCAGAAGGAAGAGGAATTGAAAGGAAGTTAACCAGAGGTACTAGCTGCTTACAGTCTAGGGAGAGAACCAGGGAGAAGAAAATTAGATGTTGGTCAATTTAAAGAATAGAGCCTCCTGGGAAGGAAGCAAATTCTGTCCTGAATAGAATGATGAGTGTTAATGGGATGTCACGTGGGTGAGCCATTCTCAAAGAGAGGTGAGCTCAAGGTGGAGCTGACAGAACGGGTTGACTTGCTGAGAAAGTTATTATGTGAAGAGGTCAGCATTAAAACTTAGGATCTGTACTTTAGTTAAGTTGGCTCAGAAACTTCTCAGGTATAATCAAAACTGTTTTCTGTTAGGGAATCCTCTTCATCTAATTTGCAAAACTCACCTAAGTCCTCTGTGGAAGGCTGCAACTCTTACATAAGTGGCTCTTTTGCAGACTGTGATACAATGAGGACCAGAAATGCTGACCTAATTCTGAACCAATCAACCACCTCAAGAGGTTTGTAGGGGAGACCATACTTAGGAACATCCGCAAGAAACAAACACATATCAATGTCTACAAGGCTTCTGTCTTGAACCCTACTGTTTTCTCCTGGCATAACGAGATAGACCAAGAGAAGTCACAAGGCCCCATTTTGCCTAGAAGTGGTGCCCTGAGATCTAGAGAAGTTCTCCAGTTGGGTTTTAAAAATCCCCACAGATCTGAAGAAGTATTCTTAGAAGGTTCTTGAGTTCTCTACAAGATTTTTTTTTAATTTTGTGTTTCTACTTCAATTTTTGTAAAAATTAATATAAGCATATTTTGGATTATCTTCATAATTCCTTAAAAATCCAGTCCTGCCCTGCAACGTCAGTCCTGCCTTTGTTTCACATTGGTGGCAAGTAGTACTTTGTTGCCATGGATGAATGAGCAGGGGGGAAAAACAGAAAAGTTATGCAATAGAAGTACTTTTCCAAGCGGAGTACTAAGGTGATGCTAAGGTGTGTAAGTAGCTTAGTAGGTAATACTTAGAATGCTAAAGTAATTATAAGGCAACACTAAGGCTATAGTCAGGAAGAAAGAGCTATACCCTGCCTTAATAAATGACGAGACATATCATCTGTTTTCATCAGAGCTGCCCCAGGGGAGAACTCAGGGGACACATCGGCAAGGCAAGCAGGAGGAAAGGTTTGTGAACGCAGCAAGGTGACTGGTGGGCCGTGGCCAAAAGCATCAGAGGTTAAAGTAAAGAGGGGTAGAGGAAGCTCAAGTTCAGATGGGCCAGGAAGACCAGAGACAAAGGTGCTTATGAGACCTTAAATACGTGGCAAGAGCTTTGTATTAAAGAGAGTCCTCCTGGAAGGTAGGATTTAACCTGGTTCTTTTTTTCTTCTGAGCCTCTTCAGTCTTGGTGGTTTTGTCATGCTGTGCATTCAACAATGCCAAGGTTTGAATTGCATCTTTTAGTATAAATTCTTAAGGCCAGGGTAAGTAACTCTTTTTCAGACTAGAAGACTTTCGTACTTCTTCAGATTCTTCCACTTGTGTAATGAGGAAAAGCATGTAGCTAAATGTCACTTCCCGGCCAACACTAAATTTATTCATTTACTCAACAAACATCGACTGAGCATTTATTCTGTGCTAGCCACTAGGATACTGTAGAGAACAGGAGTGGCTCAGTCCCTGCCCATGTGCAGCTTTCTACACAGTCTAGTAATCTAAGGAATGGCTGACATTGCTGGGCCGTGCTAAAGGTATAAAAGCTCCTCCTTATCCTAACACTTCACTTATTTTTTAAATAAAAATAATAAAATTAATGCCACTGAACTCGTAAGTCAGTAACAGCAGAGTTTATTTTGATGGAATCTAATACCTCCCCAAAGAGTGGCTCACATTCCAGCACCACTAGCATAAGCAGGCACCTGCTTAGAAATGCAGAATCCAGACCCCACCCCCTACACCTGCCCATCAGAATCTGCATTCTGTTACCCAAGCGACCCTTACCCTTATGCATATCAATATTTGAGAAGCCTCCTTCTCTTAAAATGTTTTAAGAGAAATGGGTGTCTTTACCTATAAGGATAAATCTGAAATATTTTACCTGTATCATTTGGAAACAGTAAATTAGATTTGATTATTGATTCTCTGGATGAGCATTATTTCAGTGGGTCTTTGGCCAGCCAAGAAAAGTGTGTCTGGTTAATAGTCTAAAAATAAATTCTCAAGTTCCCTTTATAACTTCTGCATTTCTCATACTTAGTTTTTAACTTTTACTTCCAAATGGTCTATTGAAGGAGAAAAAGTCTTGATTGCTTTGACTTTTCTCCAAAAAGTTATGAAACTTTTAACCTTGGAATTCACTTATTTCAAATATTTATTAAGATTTTAAAACAATAATAATAATGACAAGTCTGGTTATTTACCAATAAAGCCTCATGGTCGAAATATTTCAAACTTAAGAATAACTATCACAAAAGTTTTCTGCCAATTATAGCAAAGATATGTATTCCTTATTATCAGCTACAAAATAATCAAGGGAATTAATAAGCAATTTTGTCTTTATATAAATCCCTACGTGGGGAGGGAGAGACAGAGAAAGAAAGAACAGTTGCCAAACAGTGTTAAATATTAATAAAACTGTTTCAAGACTCTCCTTGTTGAACACTCAAAACAACAAAGAAAGTCAAAATTTTGTTTAGTAAACACTTTAACCATTCTAAACCCTTCACAGCTGCAGACCTCACTCTCTGCCTCAGGGCTTTCTCCCTGATATTTTCAATCACCTGTAAGGCCTTCTCTTCTCCTTACTGGCTAACTACATCTCTGATTATCCCAGGTGTCTTTTACTTCTCTCTTTCCTGACTTTTGACTACTAACACTCCCACATAGCATCACACTATTAACTGACACTTTAAGACATTCAGAGCCTTGTATTTTTTGCTGCTAATATTTTAAGCTCTCTAAGACAGAACTTAAACTATAGATACATAAAAAAATCCTGAGCACATAATAGCTACTCAATAAATACCCATTGTAACCAAACTGTTTGAGCCTCACAATATCCTGAAATAAAAATTAAAAAAAATTGGTTAACTACGTAAAACTACACTTGAATTGAAGGAACAAGAGTAAGAAAAGTGTTCATGTTGTCTAATTTAAATGAAGTTGAAAATGATTAGAATTAACAAGATTCATAACAGGCACCTGGCCTAAGGTCAAGAGATTTAGGGGTTTCACGGTATTTGGTTACTCTTTTTTTGTTCAGTTTCCCCTTCAAATGAGCTAAAGAACTAAAAAATTTATAAAAGTTTCTTTTCAAAGTGTTTTTGTACCCACAAATTTTATCAGTATTAGTAACAACCTGATGAGCACAATCAAATAGGAGCTATAAATAAAAGGAACATTCTAATAAGAATTTACAGGCACGTGTCTATCATCTAAGAAGACATAGCTCAACTTGAAACTCTGTCTACACATGACTCCATGGTTGACCCCAAAAAGCCCAAAATTAATTTAAAAATTTCCCATCAACTGTTCTTTGTAATATTTTATAAATCTTACCAAAATCTTCAAAGTTCACTAAAAGTCCCATCTCTTCCATGTAGCTTTCTTTTACTCCTACAGAAAACCACCACCTCTCTCTTCTATAAACTGCAATTAAACTGAGATTTCAAACCACCTCAAAGAGTATTTGTTCTCATAAATACTCTGTGTTTCTGTTTTATCTCCCCAACTAGATTAAAAACCTTTTGATGTATCTATACAGAGCTAGGTACATAGATACACAGAAAAATTTGCTAATCAAGCAGAACAATTCTAGTTATAGTTACTAAAGAAAGATGATATTTGCTCAAGTATAGTAGGAAAGGAGGTTTTAGAAGTGCATTAAAGTCCTAATTAAGAAAGGTGGATAATTGGGAAATGTCAAATAAAAATAGTGAATTATTTTGTATCTCAAAAATGTTTGAGTCCATAGATTTTTCTGAAACTCATTGGGCATCAATTTAAAATGACTATCCTTACGAACACAATTTTCTTTGTTGAAGCATCAATTCAGAAGGCACATGAACTCTACTAGCAGACTAGACTCAGAGTGTCTAATAAATTCGGCTCACAGTTATGTTTTTCCAAAACCAAATGCCTAATCTTTTAACGCTGGCCAGTCCTCATAAAACAGCCATCAGCCTATCAAACATAATGGAAGAATTTTAAAAATTCCTGGAATAAATGTCACTCTGAGTATATTTTTTTCTTGTCCTATGGGAAAACAGCACAAGACTCAATTTTATTAGAGAACTGTGACATTCCAAATTTTGTCATAGTCAGCTCCTCCTTAGCACCCAGACAGTCCCTGCACCTCACCCCACCATCTCCTGTCCCTGGTTCCCAGTGATAGGGGGAGGGGAAAAAAAAGAACTTCACCCAAGTTCTGCTGACGTCAATGGGGTGTTTGCGTGCAAAGACAGTCCTGCGGATGGATTGAAGACTGTATGTTGCAACTTTTCTTAAGGCCCCAATTATTCAAAGAAACCTCACTTTTAAAGGGAAGTATCAAAAAATCCAGAACTCTCTTTCAAGGAAAAAGCAGCGAGCTAATCTTACAATAACTTGATAACGCCCTAAACCTCACAGTAATAACAAATGGTGATCACATCTTCTGAGGGGAAAAATGCAAAGAAAAAAAGTATAAATAAGAATAGAATCATGGGTATCCACAATTCTTGTATTTGAGGCTTTTTGTTCTCTGTTTCTTCAATATTTTCACTTATGCTAAACACTATTGATGAATTTAAGTTCTCATAGAGTTTTCTGATGATTATGGTGCTGAACATTCAGATACTTACGAAGAACCATTTACTCAAGACAAGAAATAAATATTTATTAAGAAATAATAAATGTCAGATGTTGGACTTTGTGCTACATGGTGAGGGACAGTGAGTAGCTAAAAAATCTAAATTAAAGAGATACTCTTGCTCTCAAACATTTACAATCTAGTTAGGTGACAGGTATATATTTTGCCTTCTTGTTAATTCAACAAACATCTGCTACAAGCCTGATATGTGTATAAAATAATTGAATAAAGCTTTAAACAGGAATTGGTCAATAAAAGCGATGCAGGTCAGTGTGTGCTGGATGGGTGTGGCCAATCCAAGTGCACCCTAAGAAATGTGAGTAGAGATTAGTGGGTATCTGGGGAGAGGGGTAAGATGCCCCCAAGGAAACATTTTATTTAGCCAATCCTTATGTTTATTTCCTGCACTATACCCCCTCATAAGACAGCAGACTGGAAAACTATCCCTGTGACTTGGAAGTGTTCTTGTTTATAAAGCTGTGTCAACTGTAAGTTCAAAATAAGGGCATACTTCTTTTTCAATTTCTATATGAAAAGGAATCCTTTCATTCCAGGAAAGACAGTATTACCCAAATGAATCACAAAATTGTTGCTCTGACACACTTCAGATTTGTGGTTGTTAAAAACAACCATCAAATAGAAAATGCTATCTAATTGTCAAGTAGCTTGTTCCTCTGCGTCTTTTGTTAGGTGTAGGGTACAGATCAGCTGACAAGTTATTTCAATTCATTTCAGTTCCATAAACCATGTGTAAGGAGTTGTTCTCAGGGTGATACAAAAAATGAAGAAGACAGAGTCTTCAAAATTGTAATATAAAAAAAAAATGAAGGCAGAGTCACTGCCCCATCTCTCCAGTGGACTCCTACAAAAAATCATGTAAATGCCCCCCCAAGGAAGCAGGAGCAGAAACACAGACAATCTGGTTATCTTAACCCTTATAGCTTACTTCTTTTCATGCATAAAAATGCCATTGGTTGAGCTAAGTGTTTTATTCAGCTTGGAATTTTTTTTTATTTGTTTTTTTAAAGACAACTTTATTGAAGTATAATTTACATACCATGCCATTACTCCATTTTAAGTGTACAATTAAATGATTATTAGTAAATTTACCAAGTTGTACAGCTATTCACATGAATCAGTTTTAGAAGATTTCCTTCCCCCTATTGACACCCCTAATTCCCATCCCCAACTACATTTTAAGCATGCCCCTCCCCTCCACAATGCTCAACACATCCCTCAGATTTGGGTCTACCCCCACAACCCCCAAATCCCTGGTGAACACCACAACCATTTGAGCACTATAATGTTAATCAGTCAGTATCAATTTGATGGCAAGTACATGTGGAGCCCATTCTTCTGGTCTTGTGTCACCTCACTTTGAATAATGGGCTCAAGCTTAATCCAGGATAATATAAGTGGTGCTAGCTCACTGTCGTTTCTTAAAATTGAGTAATATTCCATTGTAAACATATACCAAATTTTAATAATCCACTCATGAATTGACGAGCACTTGGGTTGTTTCCACGACCTAGCAATAGTGAATTGT
>CAUYRT010067500.1:0-44500 GCA_963574885.1 Lepilemur ruficaudatus | reverse complement strand
CTCACCGCTCACCGGCAGCAGCCATCTCTGGGCTGGTGTTAGGTCTCTCCAACCGCCCAGGAGCCCACCAGCAGTCCGAGATGCAAGGGAGGGGAAAGTTAGCCGCTCCACCTACCCTTGTCGCCGGTCTCCAAGCTTCTCGTGGGCTTTCTCCTTCCAGTTCTCCGCCGCAGCCTCCTCCCGTGGAGTCTCTCGTAGTCTCAGGTATCCCTCCTCCTGACCCTCGACTGATGTATGCTTGTCTGCTTGCTTATTTCTTCCGCTTTCTTCTAAAATTTGTCTTTTTTGCGGAGACACTCTGGCTGGTGGCTTTTCTCGTCCGCCATCTTTAATCTTCCTGTCATTTACTTTTAATCTAACAAACATTACATCTCTGAACAAAGATGGGTAAGCAAGTCCGTGATGAGATGTGCAGCCAGAAAGTAAGTTTGTCACTGTAGAAAGATGATAGCTATGGAATGTGGTTCATCTGCAGGCAGATTTTTAATTGTACTTGTGATATATAGATACAGGTATAAATTAAAAATATAAGTTACTCCAAATATATTGTCTCTGATAAACAAAAGGGAAAGGAATATGGGAAATAGAAAAAATTAACCCCGATAGATAAATTATAGGGTTCTAAGATAAAAAGCTAAGCTGAATATGTTTTTATTGATTGAGACATAATATTGGATATATCATCATATTTTATTTGAATTTTGCAATTAAACTTAGATGGTATTGAGATATAGGGGAAGGAACCTAGGTTTTAGAAGCAGGGTTCAAGTCCCCACACCAAAGCTGTGGAAATTTAGTCAGGTTTCTTGACCTCTGAAGTTTTCTTTCTTTCTTTGTGAAGTGGAAATGCTGATATCTCCGTTTTGGGACGATAGTGAGAATTAAATGAGATGGTTTATGTAAAGCAGCCTGCAGAGTATATGGCATTTAGTAGTTGGTAAGTGCTCACTAAGCTCTAGCACACTTGTCTTCTCCCTAGTGAGCATAAAGTTGTATTATCCTCATTTAATTTCTTTATTCTACAGGGTTTTCTTTTTAAGAAATATGATTCTCATATTATGCAGATGTTTTTCTTTGTATTGCTTTTTTCTAATTCTGAGCACTGTTTAATAATGTAGTGCTTTTGTGAGTGAGTCATTTTCAGACTGATTTTGACCTAAAATTATTACAAAGTATTTTCCAGCCACTTTTCTTCTGTTGGTACTTTGGACATGACATTATAATTCATGTAACTAACGAACTCATGCTTTTTGTCATGTGAAAAAGGCACATGTTGATTTTTTTTCCCCTGCCATCTTTATGCACTTTTGTTTTCAGATCTTTTATATGGCTGCTACAAATACTTAAATCCTTAAATTATTAAATTGGTTTTATATTCAGTCATAATGCTCCGTATTTTCTAAACTGGGTTCTTCAAATAAAAGTTTGGATGTATAATGATTTTCAGGCATTTTCTGTAGTATCTGTAGATAACTTTTATTCTATTAGGAAAACCAACGGTTTAGTTGGAGTTGTGCAGATACAGTAAACTAGTGAGATGTTTATGGAGTTTTTAGAGATTTCTAATAGAGTCAGAAAGGGCTAAGATTCAGAATATGAATTTGTAGCTATTGCCAAGCAACTCCTTTCAGTTAGAGAACTCCACATCAAAGTGCTGTGCAAAATAGCCCTTAAACTCCAAATTGTCAACTTTTAGAGTAGAAAAAGACTTAGAAAATATGGTCTGTTTCATAAGCAATTCCAAAAAATATTACAACTGTATGTGCCATATATATATAATACTTTGCCCAAGTTCTCAAATTTATAAGGCTGAAAGAGCCCAAAGTTAGGAGGCTGAAAGTGTTTGAGAAATTATTTCTAAGTGCTTTAGAAGCCACTACAAGTTTCTTATTAGTTAAATCTTTGCCGATGTCTTAGTTTCCATAAAATACACTGGCATTTTCTTGAAGAGAGTATTATCACAATCAATATAAAAATAGCTTCAATTATAAAGAATGATTATTGACTACATTTTTACAGTTATTTGAACAGAAAAATCTTTTATGCAACACTCTAAGTCTGAAATTGGATAGTTTTAATCTGTTGCAGTGTTATAGATGAGGTACTTAAGGCCTTAATTGCATTGTGCATATTTTGTATGTTACTAGCTATCATTTCTTGCTTTTAATCTATTTTTGAAATGAAATGTCATCTGATCATAAGTGAGATTTCCATGTAGTTTTAGAAATTACTCCAGCTTTCTAAATATGTTATATTAGAATTCTTTTTATTCATTCTAATTATCCTTTTTTTGCTGTATATGGTACAAAATTATTTTGAGGCTTTTTAAAATTCCATATATGGAACAATGCCCCACTTATACATGGTGATCTTGTCTGCTCATCAGCGTGATTCCTGTAGTATTGTTCTCATAGCACATATCCCCTTGTGTACTCTTTTGAGTACTAATTTACTCTTAGAGGGCATAAAGCGCAGAGGGCAAACTCTATGTATCTTGGTGGAGCAGCATGATAAAGATGAAAGATTTCTAGAGTCAAACTGATCTGGATACAAATTCTGCTCTGCCATGTAACTGTTAGTCTTGAGCTGCTCCATTACACTCTTGAGCTGTGGTTTTCTCAACTGAAAAATTGGGTGAATACTGTTAAAATAAAAAAAAGTTAGACATTGAATTTAACAGTTTATTCACACAGAGAATCATTCATGAATTAGACAGCATTCAGAACCAGAAGAGGTTCAGGGAGCTCTGCCCAGCAGTGTGTGAGCAGTGAGCTTTTATAGGCCAAATACAGAAGCAAAGTAGAGAAGTCACCTGACTGGCTATATAGCTGTGTATGTGTTTGCTTAATTTGGAGATGATGTGATGGGGCATTTGCCTTATTTGGTCATGATCTGATGAGTTGGCTGCCTGTGATGGGCTGAAACTGGATATTTGTTGCAAAAAATATACTCCTAGTTAAATTTCCATTTGTTTGCTTACTAAGGTAGCAGTTTGTTACAGAGGAACTCAAAAATACAGAGACATCCTCAGGCTAATGACCCTGCTTACTTAATTTAAGAATACTCATTTTATAATTGTCAGGATTAAGTCAGATGTTGGACAAAGGACTGAGCATAATGCTTGTCATGTGGTAGATTCTAAATAAATTGTGCTTCAGATCTCCTCTTGTTTTCTATAATGCAGTGTTTTTATTTGTCAAATGAATGTTACCAAAAGTTAAAGCCTATAATGTAGTTCTTTGATTGTATTGAGTACATGTTATGAGCCAAACTTCTGTGCTTGGTGCTATGGAACGAATCTGTCAAGAAGTTTATAATTTAATTGGAAAGATTGAGCACATGGATATTAAATAACCATAAGAAAGATATTAAAATTGAACAGAATAGCTTTATTAATGGATTTCTTAGAACCTTGGTTACTAGCAGAGATATTACTCTCTCCTTAAATAAATTAAGCTCAAGTTAGGTACCTTTCACTTGGCCTTTACTTTTAGGCATGATAAAGAATAGAATAGTATAAATTATAAAGTAATCACCATTAGCTATAACGTACAATATCTTACACTCCCAGCTTAATCACAGATAATACTTGAGGACGTCTTGCTCCACAGTAGTAAAGCTAATTACTGTTGCCTTCAGAGGGATTGCTGATTTACTTGATTTTTTGATTTCCTGCTTTTTTTTCCCTGGAGTAAATTAGATATTGTTCTTAAGTTAGTTCTGGCCTATTGCTATTTGTATTAAGGAAGGTAATCATAATAAAGTATCAGGATTGCTTCTCGGCCTTTTATCTAAGATCAAGTGTAAAGTATCAGGAGAGCGATATGCCTGTAATAACTGATGTAGGATATTCTGGCACTAGATTCATATAAGACTCCATTTTATTTTCTAACTGTTTAATTCCAATTGGCTATAAATTATTCTTCATACAATGCCATTTTGTGAAAGAGAGTGACTAGTATTTTGTTTGTTTTTATAAGTTCTTGAGAAATCTGTGTAGTTTTTCTCTTTGTGAAATGACATTCCTTCTTGGGTCTTGTTACTGTGGGAAGAGTATTGGTTTAGAAGCCTAGAGGTCTGAGTTCTGTTTTCACCAGTGCTTTGATTACTTGCTTTTCTCATCTACAAAGTAAAATTTTTGGTTAGATGCTCTTCCAGATTTTATGCCTCCTTGGGCATTTCTTGAAATGAGCCTTAAACTTTAACGACCCTCCCTGGATTGTAAATTTATTTTTTATTCCCTTTTTCTGGGATCAAATGAGTTCATTCAATAATGAGACTTAGACTGTAGTGGTTACTACCCCCAAAGTAACTTGGTCCTAGCTGAAAGAGTGGTTACTGATTTCACTTCTATGGAGAATGAGGCACGTGGTTAGGAGACTTGTTCATTTTAGGACAGAATGAATAGTTGTCAGCAGAAGCCAAACTGAGTGGGCTGATAAAATGAAGATTGAAAGCCAGAGAGCATTTTTTGTCAATAACCCTGTTTCTTGTTCCTCCCAATAATTCTCTTACTTTGACACTTTTCTTATCTCCTTCCTTCCTTTTTTTTTTTTTTTAAGAAAACGTTGTAGTGCCAGAAAATGTACTCTTGTTTTAATTGAGGTTCTTTTGCATTAAGAAGTCTAGAGACTTGTATATGTATGGTAGGAAGGTCAAGCTAGAGCTGAGAAAGGGATTAGGAAGTGAGTGAAAGGAAAAAATAAAGCAGAAGCCTGAGTAGTTGTTACTTATTCCAAAATATTGTGACTTATTTTAGGTAATATGACCCAAGTTTAGTTCCAAGATTTAATAGGTCACTTTGTTATCCACATACTGAAAGTATGACTTAACATTGAGAAAAGTTTTCCTCATTGCTGAGGATGTAGTTCAGATCTTCCTTTCTTAGTTTTTTAAATTGTTGATCTTCTACTGATTCATATTAACCATCCATAATTCATAGAGAAAGACTTTAAATTAGAAAGATTATATTTTTAATTTGTTTCTGTTTCTGTACAGTCATGGTCAGAGAGATACAGCACAGATTCTTCTATTACGAGGAGCCAAGTATTTGCCAGATAAAAATGGAGTAACCCCTCTGGATTTATGTGTACAGGTATTTTTTAAATACACGTTCTGAGCCCTTTATAATAGAAACTGAGAATAGTAAAATCATTTTTTTTCAATGAAAGGGTGGGTACAAAGATTTTTATTCTGTGAATAATATGACCTTTAAAGGAACTTTATTTTTAAACCTGGATAATTTTAAGTGTGTTTTTAGGGTGGATATGGAGAGACTTGTGAAGTATTAATTCAGTATCACCCCAGGCTTTTCCAGACTATTATTCAAATGACACAGAATGAAGACCTCCGAGAAAACATGGTAATGTAATTTTGCAAGTGGCTTGTAAATGTATAAGCTTTATTGATGCTTAGCATATATGACATTTTACAAATGTGCTTATTACTAAGTCCATTTATTATTACACATGTTTTAATAATTTAAATTTGTTTATCTGCATTATAGGGTAAGTATGAGTTATATAATAATAAACTTTGTGCTAATATTTGGCCTTATGAATCTTCTGTGCTCTGGGTCTTTGATCACTCCTTTTTTTTTTTTTTTTTTTTTTTTTTTGTGACAGAGTCTCACTCTGTTGCCTGGGCTAGAGTGCCGTGGCGTCAGCCTAGCTCAGAGCAACCTCAAACGCGTGGGTTCAAGCGATCCTCCTGCCTCAGCCTCCCAAGTAGCTGGGACTACAGGCATGCACCACCATGGCCAGCTAATTTTTTAAATATGTTTTTAGTTGTCCAGCTAATTTCTTTCTATTTTTAGTAGAGATGGAGTCTCGCTCTTGCGCTGGCTGGTCTCGAACTCCTGACCTTGAGCGATCCTCCCGCCTCGCCTCGGCCTCCCAGAGTGCTAGGATTAAAGGCATGAGCCACTGAGCCCAGCCCTGATCTCTTCTTAATGTAACTAGAGTATTCCCCATGGGAAGAGGAAAAGAATCTGAGGATCAATATCATGTTATGATTGGTAATCGCTAGTTTACTGTGCTTTGTATTTATAATAGCTCTACTGTTAGGAAAATTGCAGAGTTTAAATTCTCTTCAATTTTAGAAGTTTGGAATTAAATTTCCATAAATATACTGGGTGATTTTTTTGATCCTAACTATATTTTTTGTTTTTTACTGGGTGATTTTGTGCAAAGATTTTAATTCATCTTTTCTCTATATTAGCTTTTAAGTTTATGAAAGGCAAAATAACTGTAAAGGACTTCATTTCAGCTAATTGGCTTCAAGATACTTATTAAACTAATAGGTACTTAATTTTTGGATAAAATTTAATGGATTACTATGTAATTGCATTTTTTTATTTGTAAAAAATTTAGTTACGGCAAGTTCTGGAACATTTGTCTCAGCAAAGTGAAAGCCAGTACCTGAAGATTCTGACAAGCCTAGCTGAAGTTGCTACAACAAATGGTCATAAACTGCTTAGGTAAGTGTTTCAAAATAAAAGCAAATTATTAGGTAGCTGTATCTGTCAGCTTCATCTCCTGAATAGTTTATTCTGTGGGATGCCTTTTGTCAGTGGTAAGATGTTATCAAAATTTGCTGACTTATCATGGTTTGTTTTGTTTAAAAGGACCAGGGTAATAAACTCTTATTAAAGAGACTTTAATCTCTCTAAAGAGACTAAAAATAGAGCATACTTCAAATGAATTTCAGCATATGTGCCTAGAATTTCATGAAATTTTATGAAAAGCAAATGTAATTACTTAGACAGTAACGTTAAGGAAATATACATGAAGAAGAATCAAGAAAGTTCAGGAATCTTGATCACTTATTTATAAAACAAAGTACAAGCTACTGTTTAACCTTTCAGAATACTCTCATGACTCATAAAATTTTCTCCCTGAACTGTCCCCCTCAGTTCAGTTCTTTATTCTTTCCAAAAGATTCTCTGATTTTAATGGCTTATCATTAAGTCCGTGGAGTTCATGCTTTTATATTATTAATATGTGAATTTATATATATAGCATTTTCCTGCAGCTATACTTCTGTGTGGTTAGCTACTCCAAGTAGAAGTAAGCAGCCTTTGAGAAATGGTTAATGTATTATTTTTTAGCTTACAAATTTGACCTCCCTCTAATTTGGATGATTTCTTCTTTGTATTATTCTTTTTACTAATCACTTCTACTCTTAATACATTGATAGGTCATGATCTTCCTCCACCTCTAGGGTTGCGAGTGAACTTTTTCCTTCCAACACCATGCCACTTCTCTAAATCAGCTGCATTATCAAATTCATTGTGTTAGCCTATGTTTGAGTCTTCTTTGGAACTTTTCGTATACTTCAGTATCACATTCTGTACTATTTACTTAAAAAACCGTTTGCTAGGTTCCTTATACTTCATGGTATCAAGATTACCTTCTTGTGTTCTTTTAACTGTTTAGTCTCTCTTCAGCAATTATACTCAATATACCATTTGCTCATTTTAAAAATTCTATTTCTGCCTTTGAGACTACTTTTAGACTCTGTCTTCTAAGATTCATTGAATTCCAGCTTTCTATAATGCTTTGATTTTATTTAGTCACTTCTAGTAATCCTTTTATTTGATGAAGCCTTTCTAAGATTCAGACATGCTAATTAAAAGCATGGGCTCTGGAGTCAGCCAGACTCAGGCTTAAATCCAGACATTACCATTTACTGTGTGATCTTAGGAACTAACTTTTTGGAGTTTCCCTTCATCATCCACCCATTCATCTAATATGTATATTTGAGTGCCTAGTGTCCACTAAGCCATCTGTGCCTGCTGTCTACTAAGCCATGAATAAAACAGACAAGATCTCTCCCTATGTTGAATTTACAGTCTTGTCAGGATTTTATAGGATTTTTATTCCATTTTTGTTGGAAAATGGTATTAAATATCTTAATGAGTTGTGAGAATGAAATAAGGTGCCTTAAAATGCCAAACAAAGTGTCAGGCACTTGGTAAAGACAATGATTATGTAAGTGGAAAATGGTAGAGATGATTATTTTAAATAACCTTATAATATCAATTAACCTATTTTCATGTATTAGAAAACTTGTTTTTTCTTCTTAAATCTTTGTCCTATTGTCTTCAATTCATAGTAATCAGAATGCATTTATGTTTTTACATATCTATTTTTTTTAAGTTTACTTTTATCACTTATTAAGCAGGTACTAAGCTATTTAACATTCAAATACATTACTTCATTTAAAACTCATAACTTTGTGATTTAGATATTATCCCTATTTTACAATAAAAAATTTTGAAGTTAAATGATTTGCCAAGTTAGGATTTGGCAAATCAGGATTTGCCAAATCAAGAGTCATATCCTCACTAATAAAGAGCAGATTCTGTGTTCCAATCTAGCTTCCAAATATGACAATATGATTAGTGGAACAAGAGAAACATGGTAAGAGAAACGGATCCATGGCCAAAACGTTTTAAAACTACTCTGCTATACTGTACTATTTCACCTTTTAAATGCTACCTTTTAAATGATTTATAGATGCTACCTTTTATGATGCTACCTTTTAAATGCTTTATAGAATCTGTTGTTATTGCCATTTTTGGCCTGTAAATACATCTTTTTTGGGTGGTGAGTATTGGTTATTAGTATTGTGTTAGAATTTATTTTACTGTTACCAATGTAAATTCTTAAGAGGATCTCAAATACAAATTATTTCCCCCAGTTGATTTATAAACATAAAAATAATGGTATTTTTGCAGATTATCTCCCTTTTGTTTACTTGTGAATCATTTTATGTTTCTTAACCCATAATGTGGGATAATTTTGGCCACCTATTTTAATGGAAGTTTTCATTAAGAAAATAACTGATTCAAATATATATTGACTAGTGATGCTGAGATGTTATCCAGCATACTTTCTGAAAAATGGGCAACCTATTTTCCAACTGATTCTAAAGACAGTAAACATTTACTGAGAGTCTTTTTGCATATAATGTTGTGTTTGTATTGAAATGAGAGTCATTTTCCTTTCTATGGATTTGTGATTGAAGGTAAAGATAGTTATCAACGTGCAGATAAACAGAGAAATTACAGCTATCTGCTAAGTAAGACACTGAATAAGAGTCTATATAAACCAAAGATAAGTACATTGATAGGGCTTTGGGTTAGGAAACTCAGTTTTTAAACTATGATATTGAGACATGGGAGCTTTGGAGGAAATGATCATTTCATGATCACCTGGAGAAGGGTATATGGAAGTTTGAATTTTATGATCTTTTGTATAATACAAAAGAGACATTTCACTGGTTGGAAAGTGAGAAAATGATATTTTTTAGACTAGTTGATTCAGCTTGGGAGAAGATTCAACTGGATAAAGTAATATAAAATTATTATTAATCGATGATGATATTTAGATTCCATTGTTTAAGAAAATACTTTGTACCTTAAAGCAAGATAACTCATGAAATTTTCCCTAGATCAGATATTTAAAACAAATATTTTTATTTGTGGTAATTTTGCACAGGGAAATCAAATTCACTCTTTTCTCATGAAATTTGAGAGTCATTGTAATTAACTTTTCCAAAAGCTGCAACACAGTAAAAGAAGGAAATAGTTATAACTAAACCACATTTCTATTTTGTCAGTGTCAACAATCTTATGATGCAAAATTAGGAACATTTCCTAAAGACAAATACGTAAAAAATCAATGCAAGCTAAATTAATGATTCTATGCACATTTGATTCCAAGTTACTGAAGCAAAAAAAAAAGCAAAAAAAAAAAAAAGGTTTTTCTATAGCTGTTGCAGTCAAATATAGTATGACGCAAAAAAAAAAAAGGTTTTTCTATAGCTGTTGCAGTCAAATATAGTATGAATGGTACTAGCCATTACATTTTAGTAACACTGGTAGCTGACAGCTAATTTTTAAGGACTATTTTTTTGAAACAATTTAATAATTCTTAGAATGAGAAAACAATGAATATTGAAGTGAAAATGTCAAGAAATTTTGGTTCACTTGTCATCAGGATTGAAAATGCCCTCTAATTTGGCACTTACCAAACTGAAGTAGATGGAAGTAGGTACTTGCTGTTTCCACCAAATAAGGATTCCACTAATCCTTATTTGTTTTTAATTTTTTTATTTAAAAAATTTTTATTTTTAATTATTATGGGTACAGAATAGTTGTATAAAGTAATCCTTATTTTTTTAATTTTAAAGGATATCTAAAAGTGTTATAGAGGAAAATTTCAGTGAACTGGGTAAAATATACATAGGGGAAGAGAGAGTAAGCTTTTGATAATTAAGTTCATACAAAGACAGTCATGCCATTCTGCCCAGAAGTTTATGCAACTCTTTACTTTTGTGTAACATTTTAATACAAAATAACAGATGTTAGAGATTTTCAAAATAAAACCACACCCTGAACAACTACAAAAATTTTGTTTAAAGATGTGTTATTCGATTGAGTACAAATTTATCCTAACTTCTATAGTTTCTCTGTAGAAGAGTAATGATTATATTCATGACAATGACCAATGCCAAGGTACTGTGGGATTCTGAAGGGCTTTCTGATTTGTGAAAGTTAGTTTATGTTGTATTTAGTATAACTTAGTGTGAATTGAATTTTAGTCTTTTTTTTCATGGTGGGGTATATTTCCTATGTTTATGTAGAGTCACAAGTCAAACCATTATGTAGCGAATAACCCTGATGCAGATGGTAACTTTAAAATCATTCAATTTGTGAATGTACTCTAGGTGGACGATTAGTTACTATTCTAGGATAGGAAGGGGATATGGGGTAATGACTGTAATAGCAGAGAGTTTAGTTCAGCCTCTTAGTTAAAACAGTTGTGGATTGGCTTAAGAACATAATCATTTATACTATTTCCTCTCTATGAAATATATTCAGAGTTTAAAGACTCAGTTTAATTAACAAATATACTTTTGGAAGTGAAAGTTGGGGATTGCCTTGAAGTTGATGCCTCAAGAAAGCAGCTATTCTATAGGAGTGATTGTCTTTATATTTTATGCTTTGATCATGTTACACTCTGGTTGCTTAAAAATTACTAATTCATTCATATGTAATTCAAATAATGTATATTTGGTGACTTTCTGTTAAACCATTCTATCTCCGATCATGATAGGAAAGGAATTTTATTCTAGTTATGTTATGAAACAGATGGCCAGTGGGATGAAAATGTTTTAAAATAAGTGTTTTAAGATGTAATTTGTTTTACTCCATCTAATCTGTTCATACTTTAATTTTTTTTTCCAGCCTATCTAGCAATTATGATGCTCAAATGAAGAGCCTTTTAAGGATCGTGAGAATATTTTGTCACGTCTTTCGAATTGGTCCATCCTCTCCTAGTAATGGAATTGACATGGGCTACAATGGAAATAAAACTCCAAGAAGCCAGGTGTTCAAGGTCAGAAAAGTATATGACGTTGTTAGGAAGATAGACGTAAAAGAGATGAATTTGACAAAGCATGCATTCATTAATCAGAAACCTCATGAACAGGACGTAAGTTTGGTTTATACCCATATCACTTTTTAAGCTAGGCACACCTTTCTCCTTTCAACTCTGTCTAATCAACAGCAAGTCTTAATTGGTGAGCTTTCTATATTTTTTCTTACAAATAAGATTTTTATTCCATTAATGTTTTATTCTAAGGGTAGAGATATTTAGTGTTTAAATTTATTTTATTGAATTATAGTTTTTAAATGTAATATGCAGCCATCATGCTTTTAAAAAATATATATTATTAGGAAGGAAAGAGAACATCCAGTTTTTATTTAGATTTTATTATTGTGTATGTATGTTAAGTGTGTGTCTGTGTATATGTTTTTAAAGTAAGGTTACTTTCATTTACTAGGTTTACTAACAGTTAATTCCTGGGATCACTTCAAGGAAGAATCACTGAGATTATTTTCTTAAAATATTGCTTTAGCTGCACATATGGATGGAATCCTTGGAGGAATGATTCCAAATAAAACCCACGGCATTGTTGCTATTCATGTTAAATTATAATTTTATGAAGTAAACAAAATGAATATGGCTATAATTGCCATTGTTCATGTTTTCTTGGTGACATGTTTTTAAATAACTCGTATTTTGGGAAAATGTAATTTAATAACTTTTCATATTTTTAAAGGTAATTTTTGAAAGAGATTTTCATAGTATAAAATTTGCTTTAGGGTTCATGAAGACTTACATTTCTTCAAAGTCTTTTGAGTATAAGTGTAGGTTATGTATTCAAAAAGTGTAAATGTTATGTGCCACTTTCTTGAAAACTAGTTAGGGGTTGACAGCTTTACTGTCTGTAAAATGCAAAGCTAAGTTAATGATCTATGCTAAATGATTCTTTTCTTACATAAAAAATTTTGGGCAGATACTTAAAAATAAGTGATTGGCAAGAATTTTGACACTAGTAGATTCCTTAATACCTAGAATTGGTATGATGGTCTTTTTGTCCATCTGTTTGTTTTACTCTTTTTTTAAATCAGTATAGGAAAATTCTCAGCTGTATATGTGTGTATTTTTCCCCTTTCTTTTTTTTCCTTATTGTGCCATCTCCTGGAAGAACAAAGTTGTGCATCTTTTTGTAATTCAAATTTTGTCTTTTCACATACCACTTTCTTGAACACTAGTTAGGAGCTACAATTTAGCTGTCTTTATAAAATCTACATTATTGACCTACTCTTTTGTCAGTGGTGTTTTAAGTGAGTTTTACTGCTCAAACGTTCACAGCATATGTTGTTCCTTATGTGTTCTGGCATGGCTCACTCTGTTAGTGACTGAATCTATCCCTGATT
Organism: Lepilemur ruficaudatus; assembly: GCA_963574885.1. NCBI lineage: Eukaryota > Metazoa > Chordata > Mammalia > Primates > Lepilemuridae > Lepilemur > Lepilemur ruficaudatus. Next base: position 31,707 of record CAUYRT010067500.1, on the reverse strand, counting down.
TGACTTTCTGTTCATCCTTTCTACTCCTCTATAATGATGAATAGCAAATTAAATTAGGCATAGATATGGTCACCTTTATCCAAATTGAGTTAGATTATATTTACTATTGTCTGATATTTTTGTTAAAATTTTAATCTGCTATCTACTTGCTAATGATATCAGAAAATAAGTATGTGCTAAGTAGACTCTAGTCATTTAATGCTTGATTTAAATGTTACTTTTCTGTCTAGGCAGTCAGTACAGACTTAACAGGTTAGAAAAGGACATCACTGTTTTTTCTTTTTAGCTTTTTTAAAAAAATAGAATCTAGACTTTGTGTTTTGTCATATATAAATGATATGTGCAATATATAAAGTTTCTTTTTTTCTGTTTATTTTAATTTGTTAGTATCTTTACTGCATTTTTTTTAGATACTTTCTGCATCAATGACAGCTACTTTTGCCTCAGGCCACTTACTTTCTCTTAAATTTTGAACTTTCATTTTGGTGAAACATTCTTATTCCAAAACTCAGCTAATTTTTAAAAACATTAACAAGTGTTAACTCTTTAAGGAGTTTATTAGTCTCTTTCCATCTAGTTTCATGAATTCAATTTAGAATCATTGGGAAATGGCAAAGTGATCTGCTCTCCTACTCATAATAAAAATAGAAACTACACATTGTTATCCATCAGTATAAGGTCTCCTGTTCATTGTGGGGTGATTCAAGTTGTAAAAATCTTTACTATTTGCTGAGTTGCTGCAATGTTAGACTGGAAATACCATTTTAATTCTTACCACATTTTGTCTAAAGTAGCAAAATGTTGATTGATCCCTACTTTCCATTTCATTAACTAGGTACTCTAACATGTCACTTTATTGTTAGAATTAACTAATGGGTTTTCCATTAAGAATGAGTGGGTTTATAGGCCATGTGTTTTTAGTAGGTGAAATTGTTTAACATCCTGTTATTAGTTTTCTGATTTATTTTAGAAGTTCTTTAAGTTAGTCTTAACACTTAGCCATTCTTTCAGTGTTAAGAGATTTTTATCTAGTGCTTTGGGAACTCTGGAGTATTTGAAGGAGGTCATTTTTATTATTGAAGCAGGGCGAATATGGGAAGACAATTTAGGCTTCCTGAATCTTGTTGTGTTCTTTTTTTGTGTGGATCGTCAACTGTGACTATTAACGGTTTCATAGACTTGTAATTTGGAAAACTTGGAAGTAAAGAAAGATTATGAAACCTTTAACTTTAGGATCTTATCTTTTGGGTTGTGGCATTTGACATTATCAAATTGAGAATAGTCAGATTAATAGGATTTCAAGGTACTGTTAATGAACTTAAGTTAGTAATGCTTTCCTGCCAGATTTCTTCCTTAGTTTGACATATCTTGAAATTTATAAGAATTATCCAAATTTGGGATTGTATGTTATAGTTTTGAAATGTAACTTAAAATATTTAACAATCATGTATGATTGTCATATCATTGTTACTATATGTAGCATATAATTCTGTGATAAGGTTCATATTATTGATAATATGAAATGAGGCAATATTTTCACAGTGCCAAGAAACCTGCTAATATTTTCCAAAGTAGTTGACTCATTGTTCAGTAACAATTGATATAACAATGTTTTGTATCTTATTTAATGTATCTTTATTTATGAATGTAGAGAGCATCCTAGATATGGTACGCAATGGTTTATTTTTAATTTTGAAAATTTAATTTTTTTGTCAGTGGCTGCTGCTATTGTTAGAAATTAAAGTTATTTTCACAGTATACTTTTTTTGTGATTGAAGAATGAATTTTCTGAATAGATCTTCAGAGACAACTCCCTAGGTAAAGTCACTGAAACTAGGATTTAGTTTTAGTATTTGTGTGATTGAAGAAAGAAAAGGTGAGGAAAAAGAGAAAAGTAAAGAAAGGCTTCACATAGTTTGCTGCTGCTTTTTTCCCCTCATTCTGCTCTAATGCTTTGCTGTGTTCCTTTATTGAAAACTCTAGCTTTTCAATCTTTATCCCTATCATTTTTACACAGATTCATTTTTTCTTTGATATTATTTCTGCATTATTCAAAATTTGCCTTTAATTTTTATACATTGTCAGTATTTGACAATAGGATTGCTGCACGTTTAAACTCAGTGCTCACCTGCACGTTCAGCATGTGTCATATCTTGCCCTAAGCTTCATCCCCATCTAGTGTATTGGATTTTCTAGCTTTTATCCTTTGTCATTTAGAGGCCAATTCCTTTTTTGTTTGTTTGTTTCAAGCACTTTACATCACCACCTGTTCTTTCTGTTTGGGAAGTTCATTTTCTGATATAAAGCTAAATAGTTTTGCTGACATAGAAAGTTCTTTTTCCTCTTCTATAGCAGGTTCAATGTTTTGCTCATGAATAGAAACTAGCATCAAAGTTGTATCATGATTAGAATTTTAAGACATTTTCTGTGAAGGTATCCTGTCAAGGTTTATGGCAGCTGGTGCTTCTTGCCCTTTTTAAAGCAGATCAGGGACCCCTAACCTTCCAGCTGCCTCGCCTAACTATGGAAAAGCCTCTTTGTGTTGAGAGGGATGCTTATTTCACCCTCAAAGAGGGTATAATTAGTTTCTTTTAAAAGAGGGAACACTGCTTATCTGCCTACCTAGAGCATACCCACTAATTCTTTGTTGAGTGAGTGAACTAGGTTTTTGTTGATCCTAGTGGTGGTGGTTTTGTTTGTTTTGTTTTTTGCTTTTTGGTTTAATGTGTAAATGAAGACCTGGGGTGATTTAATTATTTGCAAATTCCATAAGTAAAATTATTCTTAAAAACAGAATGTTGTGGAAATCTGAAGAAAGGCTGAAGGTGAAGTGGAGGCATTTGTAAGTTAATTGGACTTAATTTCCAGGCAGAACAGGTTGTTTAAGCATTTTCTAAGGTTCTGGATATGGTTACATATCCTCTTTCCATAATGGTCTTTAAAAGTAAGATTATTTCTTTCATTGAAATATTTTAAGGGTAGGTCTTTCTGATGTACATGCTCTAGTTTGTAGCATTCTGTGATCATGTAATATTCAAAAAGTAAAATTAATTTTTACATTCATTCTCAATAGAAATATTTAAAATATTGAAAATATAGGATCAAGGACCTTTAACCTTACCCTCCTTTTGAACTGTTAATCTTTACTTGAATATTCTACTAGGTCTTTTAATAGTAGTTGCGCATTTGTATTTCTGCTTGTTTTAAAAAAGATTAATTATTTGAGATCATGTTTATATTTCATCTTCTTTAGTATTTGGTCCTGTCGTAGCATTTGTGATAACGTATTTAAAAAACAAAATGTCATTTGCTATTAATTTACAGAAGACATTTCATTATTCTCAAATAAATAAAATAGGAATATTTTAAATTGTGTAGGGGTAAGAAACAGTTACTCTCCCACCTCCACCTTTTTTTTTTTTTTTTTAAAAAACCCTGTTAACTTGGAATTAAGAATTTGCTAGTCAATATTTTGATAGAGATTTGATAATTATATTTCTTGTTTTAAAAATTACTAATTATTAGAGATGGATTATGTGTGTGTACTCATATATATATGTATGTAGGTATATACATAAATGTGCCAGATTTTATAATTTCTTGTCATAAATTATCATAAATTACATGTAAAGAAAGCACAGTAAACTAAGCTGTTTATTAGGTTTTTAGGAATTCTCACTTTTTAATTGAAAAAGACTTAATTGAAAGTTGTTGACATTTATCATATTAATACAATAAATGTTAGAGTGATTATATATACAGAAGTAATGTGTACTTTTAAAACTAAATATTTGAAAATTAAAAGAAGAAAGATTGCTTATGAGTTTTCTGTTAGATTTTAGTTTTACCTTTTTATTCCAAGGAATACATAAATACAAATTAAATTTTTGCTGTAAGTGAAGAAATTATCATTTATATGACATTTATGTATTTTTGGTACTTACCTTTAGACATTACTGTCACATTAACTTGGGAAGATAGAAATTTATAATATTTGGTTCTGTGAACTTTTTTTAATCCTATTGTAATTTTCTAAGAGTGATATTATAAAATTCTTTTTTCTCTTAGCCTCTGGAATTGCTTTGGCACTCATTAGATGAATGGCTAGTTTTAATAGCTACAGAATTGATGAAAAACAAAAAGAACTCAACAGATATCACTTCTATTTTACTGAAACAAAAAGGCCAAGATCAAGATGCTACTTCCATTCCTCCATTTGAACCTCCAGGACCTGGGAGCCTTGAAAATCTGTCCACTGGCACAGGGGAATCTAAACCAGATGCTCTTGCAGGGAAACAGGAAGCCAGTGCAGATTGTCAGGATGTTATTTCTATGACAGCTAACCGGCTAAGTGCTGTCATTCAAGCTTTTTACATGTGCTGTTCTTGTCAGATGCCTCCAGGGTAAGAAAGTTTTGGCTTATTATTTTTTTCTCTGATGGATGAAGAAAAACAATGATATTTTTGTAATTTTAGTAACAACAAATAATACTTTGTTGATTTTAGATTCTGTTCATCTTTATTTTAGGATACTCATAGTGCTAATCTAGATCTAGTACAAAATATTTAAATTTTAAGCAAATGCTATGTATATACTTTATTACTAGATAGAGTGGGGAATGTCACCTTGTAAAAGATCTCTTAATTATGTATTTGAAATGTATATAGCAAAGATGTGCAAAATTTCAAGATTTTTTAAAAAGTTACTTGATGCCATCTGTTGATGAGAAGTTATAATATATGTATTATCTCATTTTATAAGTTGACTAGGCATGCCTCAGTTTTCTAAATTTATTAAGAGGATCCAAACTTAAATTCTTTTTGGTTTAGAAGCCAATCCATTCAATACATATCTATCAAATTTGCTATATCACAAATTTTTGTCCATATATTCTGATTGTTTTTTTACCCCCTACAGAATGACTTCACCCCGTTTCATTGAATTTGTCTGCAAACACGATGAAGTTTTAAAATGCTTTGTTAACAGGTAAGATTCGACTGCCCTGGTAGCCTTTCCTCTCTTAAAGTTTCATTTCAACAGAAAAAATGTTATTTCTGTTACTGTTCAAAATATGCCAATAACAAGTGAATGTACTGTAGATTATTGTATTTTTCTTCTATTTCAGTATCTATGTATCTGAATTTGCATTTCACTTAATGCTACTCATCCTTCCTGTCCATTTAAACAAAATATATTTTTCTTTTAGAAATCCCAAAATTATATTTGACCACTTTCACTTTCTCCTTGAATGTCCTGAACTGATGTCAAGATTCATGCATATCATAAAAGCACAGGTAGAAATTTTTCTTCATCTTTTTAGTCTATCAATTAATTAAAACATTTAATATTGTTTTATAGATTAATTATTATACTTAAGACCTCCTACTATAAGAGGAATGAAATTATATATTACTTTAACATGAGTAAATTTTTTTCAAGAAATGTGTATTGAGTGCCTACTATGTACAAAGGGCCTGTGCAAAACTAACAGAACAAATTGCCACATTTCCTGAAGTGAGTTTCATGGAGCACGAATCCTATGAGGCTCATGGTCCTTGACAAAAGGATTTTATGTCCAAATAAGTTTGGGAAATATAAACCCTTTGGAAATTTATAAAGCACATCAGCTTTGGGAAGCCCTTTAGTAAAAACAGTGATTTAAATTTGTTGATCCTCCAAACTTAGTTGACAACCTTTCCCCTATCAGGGTCGTAACTGTTCATTCCAGGTATCTCAAATTTTGTGAAGCATGCTAGGGAAAGTAAACTTGTTTTGCTGCTTATCAGCTATGTGACTTCAGGCACATTCTCAACATCCATGAGCCTTGATTTCTTCATTTATAAAATAATGATAATGACACCTACCTCCCAGAACTATTGTGAAGAATAAACTTTAAAGAATGACTGGCATATATGCTCAATAAGTGGTAGTTGTTATGGAGATAGCGTATTTCCTTTCTCTAAAATCATCTTAATTCAGTCTAGCAGGGGAGATAATAAACATACCTATAATGTAGAAATTATAGTATTACCTAGTTCTTCAGGGGTTTAAGGGAAGAAGAGCTTGCTTCTGGCTGCTGTAATCAAGGGAATGTTCAAAGGGGGTAGATTTTAAACTACTTTGAAAATGCTTGAAAACATGCAAAATTTTGATGAGAATAAATGGGGAAGATAAACTTTCTAGCTGAGATATGGGCCAAGGCACGTAGAGGGGAAAGTATTTAAAACTATAGTGGTAGCAGCAGAAATTTTGTGTAGGTGAAGTGTGAGATAACAGTTCTCAGAAAGGTAGATTTATGTTGAGCCTTGGTTGTTGAGCCAGTTGAAGAATCATCTTTGTTTGCTAGGCTGTTAAGAGCCACTGATAACTTTGCTTTAGGAGAATGACATAATCCTAGTAAAGTTTTAGAAAATAATTTGTCATATATGTGGGACAGACTGGAGGCTATGGTTTGTTTAGTAGTCATAAGAGAATAAATATGCCATAGGGTTTTTGTTTTTTATTTTCAAAATATTAAGGAGGTACAAATGTTTTTGTTACATGAATAGCTTTTATATTGCTTAAGTCAGGGGTATTAATGTGCCATCACCCAAATAATGTTCATTTTATGTGTTAGATAGGTTTTTATCCCTCCTCTCCTCCCCTTTTCCCCATAGATGGTTTTTAATGCCTTTAGGGACACTGACCCTCCCAGAAGTTAAAGAACTAACAACTAATTTTTAAAGTGTTATGTAAATGTATATACAGATCTTTTGACACTTGTTTAATAATGATAGTGTAAAAGAGAAGGCAGTAATGATAACTTGTATTTATTGAATGCTAATTTTACTATGTATTTGCTTTACTTGAATTATTTAATTTTCTTAACAATCATATAAGATGAGTACTCTTACCTAAGCTGAAAAGGTTAAGTAACTTGTTTAAGTCATTTAGCTGCTAAGAGGGAGAAACAGAATTTAGAAGCCTATGTGGTTCTCAAGTTCATTTGCTTAATCTGTGCTATTTGACTTTGTTCTGGGGCAAATAAGATGATGGGTGAAAGAAGATTTTATTAAATAGTTTTTGAAAGAGAATTAGTTAGGTATTTTTAATGCTATCTTTGCTTTTTACTTCCTATTCTCTTTTTCCTTCCTGAACAATTCAGTCAAATAGCAACTGCATTTAAGGTATCTACCTTTTTGACCCATAGAGGGTTTTTTTTTGCCTGACCAAGGTGAGGAGAGTGTGCACATGTGTAGTGGTAGACTAGCATGGGGTTTTTGGAGTTTGGGTGTGGTAAAGAGGGTATCTGAGAAGCAGAGGGGCCCAGCTTGCATTTTGTGAGTTGGATGGGCATAAGGGGTGTCCATGTGGGGGGTGGTGGCAGTGATCAGAGTTGTCTGATGGAGCCCCAGTGGGGTGGTAGACAGTATCCATGCAGTAAAGGGGCCATGTCAGTGACAGGAGATGGGTTACTTACCGACGGGGTCGGGTGTGGGAGGAGTGAAGATTGATCAAATAAGTAAATATGAGAACCTGATTTCTCACTGTTGGAGAAAGGAGTTATAGAATGGAGGAAAATAGAACAAACTGTGTACTGTTGAATTTGAATTGGAGTTATCAGTGTGAACTTAGTGTTCAGTCTACAGAGATAATTGTAGCAAACCTGGCACTGAGCTCTTGGTCCCTACCTACCATGCTCAATGAACCAGGGCTTATTGGAGAAATGGCTAATTCCAGGGCTGGGTCAGAGAAAGTACAAGGTGAGCTTGGAACATTTTGTTGTGCAAGAAAGTAAGGAAATATTCAAAGTATGATGGGTTATGCCAAAATGACTCAGAAGCCAGCTTGAATGGACTCCTGCTACCAAATTTGGAACAATTTGGACACCAAAATAAATAATGGTGGCAACATGGTATAAATAAAATAGGAACCCATGTGTTTGCACTGAAAAAATTTATGACTAAGTGGAACGTTTAATGATGGAATATTTACATAATCTCAAAGTATCCCTCCACATAATACTTAGTAATTACAAAGAGAAAAAAAGATTTATAGTGGAGAAGCTTGGCAGTGATCAAAGCAGACATACTGATTTGCTAGCTGATAGGATACACTGAGATGAACAAGACATCTCTTTTGTGATATTCCTGCCAAATATACACATCTTGAATCTAATCACAAAGAATCATCAGACTAACTTTAGTTGAGGGACATTCTACAAAATTATCTGACCTTCAATCTTTAAAAGCATTGAGGTCATGAAAATTAAGAAACATTGAAGAACTGTACCAGAGTGAAGGAGACTGACAGAGACAGGACAATTAAAGGCAGTTCATTGATCATTTTGCTATAAAGCAGTGGTCCCCAACCTTTTTGGCACCAGGGACCAGTTTCATGGAAGACAATTTTTCCACAGATGGGGGTAGGGTGGGATGATTCAAGCATATTACATTAACTGTGCAGTCAAACCTCTGCTAATGATAATCTGTATTTACAGCCACTCCCCAGCGCTGGCATCACTGCCTCAGCTCCACCTCAGATCATCAGGCATTGGATTCTCATAAGGAGCTTACAACCTAGATACCTCACATGCATAGTTTACAGTAGGGTTTGTGCTTCTATGAGAATCTAATGCTGCCACTGATCTGACAGGATGCAGAGTTTATGTGATGATGAGAGTGATGGGGAGCAGCTGCAAATACAGATGAAGCTTCCCTCGTTTGCCTGCCGCTCAGCTCCTGCTGTGCAGCCCAGTTCCTAACAGGCCATGGATGGATACCGATCCACAGCCCAGGCTTTGGGGACCGCAGCTATAAAGGACATTTTTTGGAAATTGGCAAAACTTGAAATGGGGTTTAAGGATTCGGGGTAGTAATGCTATTTGTGAAATTTCCTGATTTCAGTGGTTGTCATCTGGTTAATGGAGAATTCCCTTGCTTGTAGGAAGTACACACTAAAGTATTTATGGGTGACTGGGCATCATGTTAGCAACTTACTCTCATATCAGAGGGGAAAAAAAGTACTTTTTACTCTAATATTCTTGGAAATTTTCTGTAACTTACAGACTGTTCCTCTCCCAAAAGTTAAAAAAGAATTACCTCTGCTAAAGGATTGACTTCTGTTGGTGGTTTACAGGTGGCTAGTAGTTAAAGGGAGAGAGAGACGTTTTGTATTGCTGTACAAATGCTATTAAAAGGAGCCTCTGCAATCAGTCCTGTTTTGTGAATTATTTATGGAAACACGAGTACTCAGAAAGTTTACATGCAAAAATGTGTCCTTTGGCTGTGTAGGTGTTTGTATATGTGTGTTTGTTTTGATCTTCCTAGCTTTTTAAGGTAGCAGTTTGTACCTTTTAATGTTCCAATTGAATTACTTAAAAAATTATCATTTGTTTTTATTTCTTGGTTCACATTTCATAAAGGATGTTATTTAATATCTTATAATGGGAAGTAAGTTTTCTGTCAAAATAGTTTTAAAGTAGTTACAATAATTTTAACATTATTGTGAAGGATAATAAGAACACCTATTTATTGAGCATTCTGGATGTTGAGTATTTGCATAGCCTCATAGTGCTGCATTTTTCTCTTCTGTAAAATGGGGATAAGAGTTCCTTTTTCTCATGTTGTGAGGGTTGCATGTGGTAATGCATGTAAAGTGCTTAAAATAGTACCTGTCTTATAGATGCTTAATAAGTATTACTTTATGATTATAATTATTATGTTCTATATTTGCATTATTTCATTTAATCCTCACAGTTAGCCCTTGATGCAGGTATTATTTTCTCTTTTTTACAGGTGAGAAAACTAAAGTTTTATGACAGTTAGTAATTTCCCTAAGATAAACCTAGTAAGTTATAGAGCCAGGATTTCAAACCATGTTTATCTGACTTCACTTAAATACATTGCTTCTGTGTAATGTTTTTTTCTCTCCTCTAAAACCAAAGTTTTAGAAATAATCAGTGTTAAAATTTCAAATACTTTATATTCCAGCCTGTTTACTGAAAATGAAGTATTTAATTTATATGCACTGTAGTGCATAAATAATAGTAATGCTTTCGTCAAAGTGTGGAAGACTATTAGAAGTATGGAAAAAATTACACTTTTAAAAGGTGAATGTTCTTACTGGAAGAGCAGATATTAAAAGGCAGAAATCTGTTCATCTCTTCCAGCTATCTTAATTAATATTTTTATTAAGAATTAATAAATGGTGGTATTTAAGTCTTTTAAAGTGAAATTAATATTTAGTTTAGCTCAGATGAAGAAATTTATTGATGTCCTAAAAACCACTTGAAAGATGACTTTTTTTGATGTTGGATAGTATTGGTCATATTTGTCTCTGGAAACTTAGTTTTTGTGGTATTGCAGTACCCTGGTTCTCCTTTGACTTTCTGGCTCTGTGTATCGTTTGCCAAGCAAATTCTTAGGCGTGACCTGTGATCATAAATTTCTTCGTTCTTGGTGTTTGTTCTCTATATCTTTGGTTTCTTGAATAAGGGACCTTACCCTGTCTCTAACTTGAACTTTGTTCATGGCTCTATTTCCAGTGTCTCAGCTGCAACATAGTCCAGTATTTATTTCCAAGTCCCTAAGAGTTACACCCCACAATAACTTTAAATGCAGGATATATAAAACCTTATTCATTATCTTTCTGCTAATACCTTCTGAGAGTATGGGGATTAAGTTGTGGGGAGAAGGTTTTTTTCCTCTGAGTTATTTCTGTTAATAAATTCTGTTTCTAGAGAGCTTCTCTTTTAATGTTTATTCAAAGGAGTAATGTCTCTTAGATTTACTTCATCATTCCTCTTTCTGACCAAGACCAGGACCTTATCGTCTTAATGCCTATTATTGCAATGGCTGCCTGGATGGTCTTCCTTTATACTGGAGCCAAACTCATTTTAATTCCTGTTTTTTATCATGTTACTCCTCTGACCAAATAACCACGATGGTCCCTGTATCTTTTACTTGATGCTCAGGATCCATAATTATGTGCTCAGTTTACTTATACAAACATATTTTTTTTAAACACATGAAGGGTACAGCTCCAGTTATGCCAGTGTGCCTTCACTAGATCTTCCAGGGAGACACAGTTCCTCCTTCTGTGCCATTTTCCTTTTCTCTTTTAACCTGGTATGCCTTGCTTCCTCCCTGCTTGAGCAAGTCCTACTGAGCTTTAAAGTCCTAGCTCAAATTGTTTCCCCATGAAGCCTTTGCACTACACTCATCTACATAGTTGTAATTTCTTAGTAAATCTATAGTTCATACTTTGCTGTTTAGAATTTGGTATTTTATGTATATTGTATTGTTCTATGTTAGTCTCATCTCTTTAACTGTAATAAATAGGTTTTAGCAAGGAAATTGAGATATTTTTACTGCTTTTATGTTACTTGAAGTGTTGGTACTTACTAGGTACTTTTTCTGATTATTAATCAATAATGCTTTCTGAATAATCATAAAAATTGAGATCACTTGCAGTTTGCTTACCTGGCAGATGAACAAAATGTAGAGACTTTCTGTTCAAGAGATCTTACTCTTCAAGAAGGGAAGAGAAAAGGGTAACAAATTCCTTTATATTTGCTGTATATATTACAAAGGATAGAAGTAAGAATTAAGTTAGGTGTAAAGGATTATTTTCATGAAAATTAAATGGAACGTGCAACATAATTTTTTTGGGTGTTTGACAATTCATTTTTATAAGCCTTGGATTTAAAAGAAATTGAGAGTAAATATCTTCAATTACATGTCTAATATTAAGTTCTAAGATATAACCTATCCAGTCTTTTCTGTGAAAAATGTAGGAGTTTTAAAAAATACGTTCTCTAGGTAGTCAAAGTATTTCCTCTAAGATCTGCCTTTTTGTGATTAGTTATTAAAATGTTAAAACATTATCTAATAACTACTTATAAATAAAGGTCTAAGAATGATTATTTGTAGAAAGGACATTTAGCATGCTAGTGAATCTGGTAATTAGGTAACTGAAATACACTGCTAACATATTTTATTGTTATTTTTGGGCTAGCCATTTAAAGATCGCTGTGAATGGTTCTATGAACATTTGCATTCAGGACAACCAGATTCAGACATGGTACACAGGCCAGTGAATGAAAATGATATCCTGCTTGTTCATAGAGGTATGTTTAACAAACAAATATATATGTATGTGAGGCACAAAGTACTTGTTATTGTAAATTTTAATATGTAAAATTAACCAATGCTACATATTTAGATTCTATTTTTAGGAGTAGCTGTGAAGTTGTGTCAAAAGCAAATTGTGCAAAGCTAAAGCAAGGGATTGCTGTACGGTTCCATGGAGAAGAAGGCATGGTGAGTATAAAAAGAAGTGATGTAGAAATCATTGTATATAGTAGATTGAAATGTACTTGAATAAAGTCTAATACTTAGTTAATAAGGGAAGAAATTTAATGTGATTTTAATTTTGTTATTTAGAAAAAATTTCCCACTATATTTCTGTTGATGCTTAATTTTATTTTCTTGAACTCAGGGTCAAGGTGTTGTGCGTGAGTGGTTTGATATTCTGTCTAATGAGATAGTCAATCCTGATTATGCATTGTTTACCCAATCAGCTGATGGTAAGTTGTATGGTTTAGATGACTTTTTCTGTGACTTGTCACATTTTTCAAACTACTTAAGTACATTTTATCTTTGACTTCCATAGTAGCCCTGTAAACTAGGTGGGATATTCCCATTCTTAGAGAAGAGAAAACTGAAATTCAAAGTTATTATCTGCATTCACACAGTTAATGAGTGGTAAAATCTTAAGTGGAACCTGACTCATTCTAGAATTGTTCCCTCTAAACAGTTGGTTTCCAAAGGCTTGTCTCAATGACTGGTGCTGGCCCTGAGGAAGTTCTCATTAGTCTTTTGTAAAATAAAACTAAGTTTATTCAATTTAAGGATTGTCCTTTAGTCTACTTTTTTTTTGAGTTAAAATTCCCTTTCATAAAATAATGGTGCTTGTAGATGGATTTTAAGAAGTAAAAAGTCCTTATTTGGAAAAATAAAAATTTGTTAACCCTACTTGAGTTTCCAAGTTGTAAAATTGATTGGTCATGAAAACCAAAGTCTAGAAATCATGATGTAAGATCTTAACTCTTAATCTATTTATGTATACTTTATATAAACTTTATTTTCAGTCATTTTAAGAGACTGGTGACTAAAAGGCTCTTATTTAACCATAAAATATAGATAATCAACTCTCTTTGTTGAAATGGTGCTTGTGACCTATTGAGTTGTAATTTGATATTGTAGACTAAATGGAAATGGTTACACTCATTTGTGTGAGGTATATTTGAGAGCTCTCTAACTTAATAAAGACATATTTGAAGTAAAGGTGGGATTTCAGTTTTCAAATGCTCTGTACAGTTGCTTGTTTTTCCAGAAAATCTTTTCTTTCCCCAGTGTTTTACATTCTTTTAGAAGGAGAGAATCTCTCATTAACTGTAGCTTGTGATTGCTTCCAACCAAACTAGCAGGAAGCCCCCATTTGATAAGAGGGATGACTGTAGGGGAGGCAAGCAGGGGTGGGTTGCAGGTAAGCAAGGAGCTACAGGAGTCCATCTATGTTAATGGGCTTCTTGGATACACCTTGAGTGTTTGAAATTAGGAATATGGGACTGCCTGCTTTAACTCTGTAACCTTTGGTTGTTTGCTCTGATATTAATTTGGTGTGTTTGTGAATCAGTTCAGTGAAGCACCAAGTTTAATTATTTTGGCCTAATCTTTAAAGCTAGTTTTAGCATTATGTTTTAGACTTACTTCTTTTCTTTATAGTCCCTTATTCTGAGTGTATTTAATTTCATATCTGAAAAACAGATGTGGTGTGGAATCATTAGTAGAGATACTTCTTTACTACTGCAAATTTATAGCAGAGCAAATGTTGAAACACTTAGACTATAAAGATTTTTATTTATCCTTCTTGTAAGCCATATAAGTCTTCTCTTTGGAGTCATAGTATTAATAAATTAAAATCTAGGTTCTTGTTCTTATATTTAGTTGACATGAAGGAAATTACATTTTAAAAACTAAGAATTTCTAAATGTGGGAGATATTTGGGTAGAACTGATATCTATAATGATTTTTTAAAAACTTGTTTTCTAATCAAATTAAGATGTTTTCTATAGAGAAGTAAGGTAATATAGCAATTAAGAGGTTTGGCTTTTGGTGTTACACTGGGTGTAAATCCTGGCTCTGCCACTCTTTTAGTATGATCTTGGGCCGGTAAACTTAACTTTTCTGAACCTCAGTTTCCTCATTTGAAAATGGTATTAATTATCTGTGTTTTATAATGTCATAAGAATGCAGTTAGCTGATATGTGCTACCTAGTGGCTGGCATATAGAAAGCATGAAATGAATATTAGATGCTGTTATTATTATTCTGCAAAAATGATAATTTTTTGTGTAGTATGACTTTTCTGAGGTCATGAAAATAGCTGGGAGAGTCACAGTTATACTTACTTTGAACTTAAAATTTAACATAAATGTTATATTTTGTTTTAACTAGTTGTTAAGTTAAAAACTATTATTCTTTACCTGAAGATTTTTTCTATTCATTTCCTTTTTTTCTTTTAATTTCTCCTTATCTGTTCCTTTTAAGAACCCAGATTTCTCAGAAAGTACTTAGATAGAGAAGCAATTATACACAGAGCTAGGCAAGGAAAGTAGTCATCCAAAATCTTTGCCGGTTCATCATTAGCCCCAATAATTCACTTTTTAAAAGGTAAAAAAATATTTGTGGTTATTCTCAGAATATTATATTTTTCAAATTATAGTTATGTTTGTCTTTGAAGTCTTTCTTCATCTCTCCAAGCTTTGCTTTGGCTTTTAATATCCAGTCTTGCCTCATGTCAGGGAATTTTCTCAGAAGGTACTTAACAGAGAATGACTAGCATCATGTAGCTCAGCTTCCAGATTTGTACCTTGTATCTAAATAAACTTGTCACAGCAATTTAATCCAGTGTCAAAACTGATAAATCAAAGACCAATAAAACATGAAGTGAATTATTGTCAAAATATGTATACTAAATGACCAACATTTTACTTTCTAATACTTTTCCACTTTTTCTTTATTTTTCTTTGATGCTGTCTATTAGGTTTATCAGTTATTCTTTCTTTTAGTCCAGGTGCCTAGAATAGTAGTACATAGACTGAGCTTGTTGTATATTTATAGAATGAATAAGTGAGTTAGTGGTCATCACAGAAAAATAGGGAAGGAGAGTTAAAGTTCAGGTCATGGCATTAGGTTTTTCCATTGCACTGAATTTTTTTGAGACCCTTTCTATTGTGGTAAAATATACATAACATAAAATTTACCATTTAAATAATTTGGAAGTGTATAATTAATTGGCATTAAGTACATTGACGGTGTTGTGCAGCCATCACCACTATCTATTTTCAGAACTTTTTCATCACCCCAAGCAGAAACTCTGTACCTGTGAAGCAGTATTTCTAAATTCTCCCTTTCCTCAGCCTGTGGTGACCACTAATCTGCTTTCTATCTCTATAAATTTGCCTATTCTAGATACTTCATAAAAGTACATTCATATTCCATTGCCCTAATTTTGACAGTCTCAATAACTATCGTCTTTTCCATTTTTACTCTCAGTAGTAATTGTTTAAATTTGATTGTTTATGATTAGGAGGAATTGGTTGACTTGTGGACTTAAGTAATTTTCTGATCATTATTAACATGCATCAAGTTCATTAACTAGGTCTATCACTTAAGAACATTTATGATTTTTAGTTATTTTCTTAGTGTTCTATTCCTAAAGAAGCAAAAACTCTTGCATACCTACTACACTGAGCACATATAGAGTGGAACATTGTCTGCCCTAGCTCACAGCCTAGTAGTTACTGCCACACTGCTTAGGAAAATGTGTGTGTATATGTGTATGATCTTTTACTATATTATTTCCAGGGTCTCTCTGATGATCTCCCAACTACTTTCAGTGTTCTAAAATTTTCTCTTTGCACATAGACTTGCCATAATAAGTGTAAGTGAATTAATGATTATCTTCTGTACCTGGCAATTCTACTGCCTGTAAAATATTCCACAAAAACATTCCTCTGGAAGTTTACACATAATGTAATCTTAGCTTTGCTGAAGTTGTATGTGACTTAGTTCATCTGCATTGAAATAATCTCTCTTCTGTATATTCATTCTTAAAAATAAGTTACTTATTTATAATTTATTTCAATAGGAACAACTTTTCAGCCTAATAGCAACTCCTATGTAAATCCTGATCACTTGAACTATTTCCGGTTTGCTGGGCAGATTTTGGGATTAGCTTTGAACCATAGGCAGCTGGTCAATATTTACTTCACACGATCATTCTACAAGCACATTCTTGGTATGGCTCTGTTATTATTTCTATAGATATTTATTTACATTATCTTACAGTTTTTAGGGAAAACTAAGGAGATAAGCATTAGCATTTCAGATGAGATAATTTTTATTTTGACTGAAGACCATTTGTGTATGTAAGGTATTTTGGGGACTTGGGGAGAAAAATGACTTTTTTAAAACAGTGTTTGCTAAAAGTTTTTTTCATTTTAATGTGTGTATGTTTATTCTAAGAATGCATTTTAATATGAGCATACTTAAGATAATTGGTACTTTTGAAGTTTATAATAACTTCCTGAATAGCTTTTTTAAAGAAAGATTACATTGTAAAAATGTGGAAGAAACATAGGCTAATTTAATAGACTTTGAAATTCAGGAATCCATGCTGTGAATAGGATTATATTTTGCAGTTTTTCAGAGTGTCTGTAGAGGGCAGTATTTTACCATTAAACAGATAAGGAAAAGCAGAAACATTTAAACTATAACTTGCTGTGTGTTTGCATTTTTTAGGTATTCCTGTAAATTACCAAGATGTGGCGTCCATTGATCCAGAATATGCCAAAAATTTGCAATGGATTTTAGATAATGATATTAGTGATCTAGGTCTAGAACTAACTTTTTCTGTTGAGACTGATGTGTTTGGAGCAATGGAAGAGGTGCCTTTGAAACCTGGAGGTGGAAGTATTCTTGTGACACAAAATAACAAAGTGAGTATTCAAATTTTTACCTTAGCCATTGTTTGTAACTTGGCCCTAATAGTTTGCTCATTACTCTTAAGTTCTTTTGGCATTTGCTAGAAAAACCTTTACTATTGTAGTTTCATAACAGATAAAACATTTAAATTAACAAGACCATCAAAAATCTAACTTTGGTTAGAAAAGATCATTTCGATATTGTGCTAGCTATTCTGAGGCAGTTCCTGAAAAAGTCCAAAGCATAGTTCAGTTGACTGTGTAAATTGAGCATCTGCATTTTGAAAAATTTGATTAGAAATATAAGCTTAAATCAAGGTAATGTTAGTGAAAATTGCTATTTCATGCTTTAAAAGCATGACATTAAAGAGTTCTAATACAGAAAATAAGAAATGCTAATGTTTAAGCTTTGTACATGCTTTTAGGATCCAGTAAATTTGTTGGACCGTTTGATTATTTTTTTTAAACCTTATAACTTGATTACTTTTATTTACTATTATATCTCCCGTGTTTGTACATAGTGTTTTTAGATCTTGGCATATGTTTTAAATTTCACTGTTGAAAGTCATAATGTGACTTTAATATGTAAAACAGTTTTATGTTTTGATTTGTAGGATATTTGGATTCAGAAAATCTGGTATGAATTCTAATGTTGCTTTTGAGTAGCAACTTCTGGTTAAACAAGACTAAAACCTTTTTTTCCCTTTCCTTTAGTTGGGTTATAGTTCCAGGGCACCTTCAGAATCAACTAACTGTTAGTATAAGAAACTTATGTCCATTGGACCATTTTGTAGACTACAGATTTAGTAAAATATGAATTATTTTAAAAAGAGCCATTGTTTTAACAACTCTTTGAACTCAGTTTTCTATTCTGTAGAATTGGGATAATAATACCTCCTATACAGAATTAATTGTTATTAGCATTTGTAAAATGAAAAACACAGCACAAAAGTTAGTTGTTATTGGATAGTATTCTATAAAAATAGGCTGTTTCGTATACACAAAGAGAATTGGAAACCTATATTAAGCTACATAATTTTACTTTTTGAAACTTAATAGATGCTATATGTATACAAAACAAGAAGTTTGATTATCAGAAATAAAATCAGGAACTAAGTTTTTACACATTTATACTTAGAAATTTTTTATTCTACCCTCTCATTTTACACGAGGACACTGAAGTCAAAAACTTAATGGCGAGCTGGGGCCAAAACCCAGGTTATCTAATTTCAAGTCTAATATTCTTCATACTACATGCAAAATTAATTATGTCAAGGAAGAACTTCCTTGATCTTTAATGAGTCATGTTAAGCTATAGACTAGGTTAAAATAGTAAAATGCATAAATTAATTTTAATTAATTAATTTAATTAATTTTTAATTAATCTATATGAACTTGCCAGTGGACAAAATATTTTTAAACCTTTGATTGTTAGATTGTCTTCCTTGTAGTGCATTTTTGTTTTATTTTACAGTGGAGACGTACCTTTAGTTAAGGGTAATAAAGTCATAGAATCTTTATTAAGCAAATGATTGCTTTTGGTGAGAGAACTGCAACATGATTCTTATGTGTGAATGCTATATCTGGTGAATAGATTTGTCACTCCTCTCAGATATATTTCATATGTCAGTGTGGAAGGATCCATTAACACTTGTATAATATGTAGCTATATTTATACTTCTATTTCCTAGCAGCCCCCCCTCTCTCGATGACATGATTTTTATTTAGATTTTTAAAATACTTACTAGTTTTTTTGCATTTGTGTCTAAAATCTAGAAAGAAAGAAAATAATGAATAATAAAAAATAAGAATATGCTCACATTGAGTATATGCCCTTCATTGTGAGTCTCATCTGAGACTAGAAGACTATTGTACTATTAAAGAACTTGAAACTTTTGTTTCTAAGCTTAATACATTTTTATTTAGCTAATTGCTTGGTTTGATTACAGGCTAACTTTTAAAAAATGATTATGATTGATAATATCAGGATCTTATAAATATATTAACAATTCTCAGCTTTCCTTTTTTGATATAGACATTTCTCACAATAAATTGACCCTCTTCACCTTCTAATGTTACCAGTGAGGGTCAGGTGTAGTAATTGTGTATCACATTATTGATGTTTAAACATTTAATACTTATTTAATAAGCAACCTGATTCATGTAAAACTTTAAAAAACATTTTAGAAATGTATCACATTTTGAATTGATCACTTGTGTTAAAACTGTTGAGATATTCAATTTATAGAATGTTAATTTAAAATGTTATACTCTATTTCTTAGAAATATTTGTTTTTAACTTATACATTTTATCGTGAATTTTCTGTTAGAGTCAGCCTTTTACATACTTATCTTTATAGGTATAGAGCTGTAATTGTCATGTTTAGAGTTCAGCTGTATGATTTTAAGCATACTGAAACTTAAATGACTTGTTAAGAGAGGGTCTATGTAAGCTGATCTCCACATGGGGGAGTCATTTATTTCTAAGTTTTATTAAAAAAAGGCTTTAGTATATATAGTGAAACCAAACAACTTTTGTTTAAAAAGCAATATGTTAAATAAATACAAGTAATGTAGCAAGACTATAAATTAGTTCCACATTTGAAATATAGTGCTCTTTTTAATTTAATTTTGTCTCTGTCAGTGATTTGTTCTAAAACCTAGGAGAAAAAACCCATGATTTCAGTTTTAGAAATGGCTGAATTACCAAGACCTGAAAATTTAACATTTAAAGTTTTTTCATCTTTTTAAAAAAATTCTGCTTTCACTATTTATACTTGACCAAAAGCTGAAATTATAGAATCATAAATTCTTGTGTTAGATGTGGCCTTTTTTGCTCATAATCTCAGTTGTAACTTTTAGTATTGAATGGTAAGCTACATGGGTTTTAAATGTTGGCATTACATTTGCAATACTAATCATAAAGTTCATCGAGCCTGAGAGAAAAAAATGGGACTGGGATGGGGCTGGATATCAGGGAATGGAGGAGGTAGCATGGAACTTGAATTATAGAGATGCATTAAGTGGTGAGTTAGGAATAAGGAAGGGAAGAAGGAATTGTTCTGGGCTCACAGTAAGACACAGAGGTGACACAGCATGGCACGTGTGGGAAACCACAAGTAGAGCAGAGTTGTGGAGATTAGCTTAGATAGCAAAGTAAGCAAGTGGAAAAAGATGACATGGGGTGGTAGACAGGAGCCAAATGCTGAAAAACTTTGCATCTATAATTTGGAATTTGAAAATATTCTGAAGGTTGTGGGGATGATTACGTATATTAAAGAAGGGAGTGACTTGATCAAATTTCTGTTTTTCAAAAAACCAAAGAAACAAACTCAACTTGGAGAATGAAGAATGGGTTGAAATGGGACAATACTGGAATCAGGGCAACTGATAGGCTGTGTCATTGGTCTTGGGGAGCACACATGAGGAATTGCGCAAGGCAGTGTAGTGAGGATGAAAAAAGTAGGGTAGCTTTTAAGCTTTTGAGGATGTAGAATTAATAGAATTTGGTAAATAATTGTTTAGGAAGATGAGAAAGAGGAAGGACTCAGGATGATTGCCTGAGTATACTGAGCCACCTAGTGACTAGTAGTGTTGCCACCCTCCTCTTTGTTGACCTCATTACCGTTAGTTCGGTTTTTCTAGTGATAATAATAACTACTGCCTATTGAGTACTTTGTGTATCCTTCATGTATTGGAACCGTGTTCTTTGTGCATTTCTCATTTACTATAATAGCATTTTGAGATATTTCTCTTTATTCAGTGTAGAAACAGCCTTATTATTAAAACATCTGACATTTATTAGGTTCTTACAATGTAATAATGTTTTCCCCACTTCATTTTGATATGGTTAAATGTTTGTTGATAGTTTCAGTTGATTATTTCACATAGTAAACTACATTTTTGATGAGCATACAAGCACGAAATACAGGTTTATAGCTACAGATTATTGACTTAAAGTGGATTCCCTTATTTGCACTTTCAGAAAAGTCTGCAGGTTGAGCATTCTTAATCAAAAAATCTGAAATGTTCCAAAGTCTGGAACTTTTGGAGCACTGACATGATGCCACAAGTGGCAAATTCCACACCTGACTTTATGTGTTGGGTTGCAGTCAAAACACAGGCTTACAACACACAGTTTTTTCAGCATCCCCAAGGGAAAAAAATACCCTCTCAGCCTCCTTCATCTGCAGTATGTCATTTCCCACACAAGCCCAGATTCCCTCACACAGGTATGCCCATGAAGGATAGTAAGATGGTACGTGTGCAGGTCTGATGTGTCAACAGCATGTTTCCCACAGTGCCACACAAGGGGCCAAGTCCTACATGGATTACTCACTGTCTTTTTTTCCAAAAATTTTTTATATATATATATTTTAATGTATTTTTATTTTTGTTTGTTTATTTATTTATTTATTTTGAGATAGGATCTTGCTCTGTTGCCCAGGCTAGAGTGCGGTGGTATGATCATAGCCTTGTAGCCTTGGACTCCTGGGCTCAAGCGAACCTCCTGCCTCAGGCTCCTGAGTAGCTAGGAATATAGCACGCACCACTGAGCCTGGCTGATTTTTAAAATTTTTGAGGAGACTGAGTCTTACTATTTTGCCCAGGGTGGTCTTGAACTCCTGACTTTAGGGGATCTTCCCACCTCAGCCTCCCAAAGTCAGACTGTACCCAACCTCACTGTGTTTTTTAGCTTATTCTCTGCACTGCAGTATAAAGATAATTGATGGGAATATCATCAAGCCCTGTAGATACCCCTATGGATAGCAGGAATAAGAAAAAGAAGAAGCATTTATATTTATCTCTAGCACAGAAATCAAGCTGTTGGAGAAACTGGACAGTGGTACGTAAGTGTGAAATGTCTTACAGAATTTTATTGTGTTTAATAACTACCCTACATGACCTAAAGAAACAGAAGGATAAATTATTCAAGTTTTCTGCAGAAAGCGATGAACAGAAGTTAATGAAAAATGGAAAAACACTTTATAAAACTAAAAATGAAGGTCTCAATCATGTATTGAAAGAGTGGATTTGTCAGCATAACAATGAACTATATGTCACTTAATGGTAGGGTGATCATGAAACATGCAAAGATCTATCACAATGGACTGAATATTGAAGGAAACTAAATATTCAACAGGCTGGTGTCAGAAATTTGAAACATGACATGGCATTAAGTTTTTAAAGATCTATGGTGATAAAACATCTGCTCACAAAGCAGGGGAGAAATTCATTGATGAATTTGCCAAGGTTCTCACTGATAAAAATCTGGTGCCAGAACAAATTTATAATGCTTATGAAACATCATTGTTTTGTCATTATTGCCCTAAAAAGACGCTGACTACAGCTGATAAGATAGCCACTACAGGAAGTAAGGATGCCAAGGACAGAATAACTGTGCTGGGATATGCTAATGCAGTGGCAGACATAAGTGTAAACTTGCTCTGATAGGCAAAAGCTTGCGTCCCTGTTCTTTTCAAGGAGTAACTTTCTTACCAGTCCATTATTCTAACAAAAAGACTTGTGTCACCAGGAATATCTTTTCTGACTGGTTTCACAAACATTTGTACCTCTGGTGCATGGTCACTGCATGGAAGGTGGGTTGAATGACAACTGCAAGATTTTGTTATTGCTTGACAACTTTTCTGCTCATTGTCCAGCTGAAATTCTCCTCAGAAATTATGTTTATGCCATGTACTTTCCACCAAAAGTGACTTCATTAATTCAGCCATGTGACCAGGGTATCCTCAGATCAATGAATAGTAAGCGTAAAAGCACTTTCTTACAAAGCATGCTAGTAGCTGTGAACAGAGTTGTGGGGTGGAAGGTTTTTCAAAAGGAGTTTAACATCTTTAATATGAAGGATGCTGTTATGTATGCTGTTGCCAGTGCTTGGAACACTGCACTATAACCTGGGCAGCAGAGTAAGACCCTGTCTCAAAAAGAAAAAATAAATACAAAATAAAAGATCTACTGATATAGAATAAATTATTGAAAAATGGTACATCATAAAAACATCTCTCTCCTTTTTCTGTCTATTTATTTCTATAATAGAAACACGATAGTCTTTTGAATTCTCAGTGGAGGAATTTTCAATAAGAACTCTTAACATACTATAGAGTACTAATCAAGTACATTAACCCATGACGGAAGCTTTTATTACCAAAGGGTTTATAGTCAAACAATGAATTGAGTTATGCCAATAATAATGCCATTTAAATTGTTAATTGCTAAAAAAATCCAAACAGTTTTACAAATGTGGCAAATTATATCAATCTACCTAGAGGGGGAGAAAAGAGCATCTTATTTTCACTAACTGTTGAAAGTTGTTTATTGTTCAAATAAATGGGGTTTATTAAAATCTCTTTCAAGAAACAGTGTATGAAAATAGCTTCCAAAAATGTGCCAATTTTCAGCCTCCCAACATCTTCCATAAGAAGACATAATTTAGGTGCAAAGCCTGAAAAGTTAAAATATTGAGGAAGATCTTTAAGGAATGATGCTATTCACTCCACATATTCAGAAGATTAGGAGATTCTTAAAACATTTCTGTAACTAGAGATGTAATTCAACTGATACACAACATCTGAAAGTTGAATCTCCTTAGTCTTAGTGTTTTTATCTTTTCCCTTTGAAGTTACTTTTCACTTTTCTATTTTATGTCAATTGTCGTGCTTAGTGGTTGAGCTGGAAAAAAGTTGTTATGGCTGTTTTTATATTTTTTCATTCTTATCTATACTAAAGCTTTCTAGGTTGAAAACTTTACATATATTAACTTAGCATTTCATATATTCCTTAATATGGTTAATTCCCTAATTTGATTTGATAGCATCTGATTTTTTATGCCCTCAAAGAATTGACAACAAAACTCTGGTGGAAACAGATATGACTTTCCTGGGATATGCCGTTTGTTGGGAATAAAATATTTCCTAGTGCCAGCTTACATCAGTTCTTTTTATTTTTTAAATTTTTGTTTTAATTGTAAATTGACAAATTATAACTGTATGTATTTATTAACAACCTAACATCATACGTCAAGGAACTAGAAAAGCAAGAACAAACCAAACCCAAAGTTAGCAGAAGAAAAGAAATAACAAAAGATTAGAGCAGAACTAAAATTAAATAGAGACTCCAAAAAATAGGATCAATGAAACAAAAAGTTGGTTCTTTGAGAAGGTAAACAAAATTGATAAACCACTAGCTAGAGTAACCAAGAAGAGAGAAGATCCAAATAAAATCAGAAATGAAAAAGGAAACATTACAACTGATAACCACAGAAAAACAAAAGATCATCAGAGACTGCTGTGAATATCTTTATGCTAACAAACTAGAAAACCTAAAGGAAATGAATAAATTCCTGGAAATACATAACCTCCCAAGATTGAACTAGAAAGAAATAGAAAACTGAACAGACCAGTAATGAGTAGCAAATTGAGTCAATGGTAAAAAAATCTCCAAAAAAAGAAAAACCCAGAACCAGACAGATTTACAGCCAAATTCTACCAAACGGCAGAGAAGAACTGGTACCAATCCTCCTGAAACTGTTCCAAAAGGTTGAGAAGGAAAGAATCTTCCCTAACTCATTCTACAAGGCCAGTAGTACCCTAATATCAAAATGAGACAAGGACACAAGAAGAAAAGGAAACTACAGACCAATATCCCTGAGGAACATAGATGCAAAAAAAAATCCTCAACAAAATACTAGCAAACTGAATCCAACAGCACACCAAAAAGATAATATGTTGTGATCAAGTAGGCTTTATACCAGGGATGCAAGGATGGTTCAACATACACAAATCAGTAAATGTGATACATCACATAAATAGAATTAAGGACAAAAACCAAATCTCAATAGATGCAGAAAAAGCATTTGGTGAAATTCAACATCCCTTCATGGTAAAAACCCTCAACAAACGAGGAGTAGAAAGAACATACCTCAAAATATAAATGTCAGGTGGGAGGATTGCTTGAGACCAGGAGTTTGAGACCAGCCTGAGCAAGACCCTGTCTCTATGAAAAATAGAAAAATTAGCCGGGTGTGGTGGCATGTGCTTGTAGTCCCAGCTACTCAGGAAGCTGAGGCAGAAGAATCGCTTGAGCCCAGGAGTTTGAGGTTGCAGTGAATTGTGATGAAGCCACTGCACTCTAGCCTGGATGACAGAGCAAGACCCTGCCATGGGAAAAACAAAACAAAGCAGAACAATAAAGGTCATATATTAATACAACAAACCCACAGCCAACATCATACTGAGTGGAAAAAAGTTGAAAGCATTCCCTCTAAGAACTGGAATAAGACAAGGATGCCCAGTTTGACCACTTCTATTCAACATAGTGCTGGAAGTCCTAGCCAGAGCAGTCAGGCAAGAGAAAGAAATGAAAGACATCCAAATTGGAAAAGAAGAAATCAATTTATACCTGTTTGCTGATGATGTGGTCTTATATGTAGAAAACCCTGAAGACTTCACCAAAAAAATCTTAGGTTTGATAAATAAATTCAGTAAAGTTTCAGGATACAAAATGAGCATATAAAAATCAGTAGCATTTCTATACATCAGTAATGATTCACCTGAAACCAGATCAAGAAGGCAATCCCATTTACAATAACTACAAAAAAAAAGTATGATTATATTTACCAAAGGAAGTGAAAGATCTCTACATGAAAAACTACAAACACTGATGAAAGAAATTGTAGATGACACAAACAAAGGGAAAAACTTTCCATGCTCATGGATCAGAAGAATTGATATTGTTGAAATGACGATATTACCCAAAGCAATCTGTAGATTCAGTGCAATTTCTGTCACAAATACCAACCTCATTTTTCACAGTATTAAAAAAAATCCTAAAAGTCATGTGCAACCAAAAAAGAGCCTGAATAGCCAAAGCAATCTTGAGCAAAAAGAACAAAGCTGGAAACATCACATTACCTGACTTCAAATTATACTACAAGGCTGTGGTAACCAAAACAGCATTGTACTGATACAAAAATAGACACATAAATCAATAGAACAAAATAGAGAACACAGAAATAAAGCCACATACTTACAGCCAACTGATCGTTGACAAAGTTGACAAGAATGTAAACTGACGAAAGTACAACCTTTTCAATAAATGGTGCTGAGAAAATTGGATTTCCAGATGCAGAAGTATGAAATTAGACCCCCATCTCTCATCACATACAAAAGTCAACTTAAATGTAAGACCTGAAAGTATAAAAATACTAGAAGGAAACCTAGAAAAAACTTTTCTGGGCTTTGTTCTAGGCAAAGAATTCATGATTAATTCCTCAAAAGCACAGGCAACAAAAACAGAATTAGACAAATGGGACTTAATTAAACTAAAAAGCTGCTGTACCACAAAAGAAATAATCAACAGAGTGAACAGACTATCTACAGAATGGGAGAAAATATTTGCAAACTATGCATCCAGCAGGAGGCTAATATCCAGAATTTATGAGGAACTCAAACAACTCAACAACAAAAAAACCCCACATAATCTCATTAAAAAGTAGGCAAAGGACATGAATTTTTCAAATGAAAACATACAAGTGGCCAACAGGCATATGAAAAAATGTTAAACATCACTAATCAGAGAAATGCAAATTAGAACCACAATAAGGTATCATCTTATCCCAGTTAGAAGGCTATTACTAAAAAGACAAAAAATAACGGGTGTTGGTGAGGATGTGGAGACAGTGGAACTCTTACACTGTTGGTGGGAGTGTAGATTATACAACCTCTATGGAAAACAGTATGGAGATTTTTCAAAGAACTAAAAGTAGAAACTACCGTTTGATCCAGCAATCCGCCTGCTTAGGGATCTACTCAAAGGAAAGAAATCATGATGTCAAAAAGATAATTACACTCGTGTTTATTGCCACGCCATTCACAATAGCAGAGATCTAGAATCAACCTAAGTGTCCATCAGAGGGCAATTAGATAAAGAAAATGTGATATATATACATATATATGTATATACACACAGGCAAAATGGAATATTTTTCAGCCATTAGAAATAATTATATTGTCAAGAAACTGTTAATTTGTGTTACTGTGTTTGAAGGTGTACTGCTTACGGAGGCAGGAAAACATTTTAGAAGCAGTTTGATTTGGAGTTTTCTTTTGAACATAGCTATCTTTTATCTCTCTGGAAAACTCTTAAATTATTGAACAACTCATAGAGATTTGTGATGACTAGGATTTTATTATTTTAAAGAAAAATAATTTATTTCAACAGCCATCCACATTTAAATTAATTATTACGAAGAATTGGATTTGAATGAGCTGATTTTCACAAATTGATATCTAGTAACTGGACTGGGTTGCTGACATAAATGTGGAACATAATTACTATTAAAGAAATAGAAGAAAAAGTGTAAGGATAGAGTACTATATTTGAAAATTTATTTATAAAAATAGAGTGTAGGAGGAAATAATAGAAATTAATTGATAAAAAATTGTATACTGTTCTGATATGGAATGCAGTTAAAATAGGCAAAGTTCGCTTGAGCAATTCAGAAATCTTTTATTTTTATGTTTGATAATTTCTTAAGGTCTTGAATAGTGGTTATTGAATAGCACTTTAAGATTACAAAGCCAAAACCTCTTGGGAAATAGTCATTCTTGTTTAGGGAAGATAGGGTCTCATGTAGCACTTTAAACATACAGGTGTGTAATTAATGAATGGGACAAAAATTTCAGTACATGTAGTAAACAGTTTTAATGAGAATAGACATAAAGTAAAAGATAATCATATGCTAATGCTGAAATCACTGCTGTCATCACTTGGAAGTATTTTATAATATGTTATTTCTTGGCTTGGTCTCTGGAAATGTAGCGTATGTTTCTGTTTGATTTCTTGGTATACAGGTCTGTCTCCTTCTCTGTAGGAACTACCTGTGTGTAACTTTTAGTAACTGATTCCTATATAGTGGAGAAAAGCCTTTCCACCATTGGTGGGACGTGGGATTTGGGGTGGGAGTAGATTGAATAGCAGATATGGTAGCTTTCCTTATACCAAATTACACAAGGAGACACATGGGGTTTGTGGAGAGATGTGAGGAATCCACTATGATACTTCTGTAGCTCTGAACGGTATGGAGGATACATAGCCAACAGTTATATAGAACTTTCTGCCTTGGTGCCTGTTTTTTTGTTTTTGCCTTTTTTTTTTTAATCTGAGCATCAAATTAGTGCCAAAAAAAAGATTAAAGGGAGAAAACAGGCTTTCTTCCCGCTGTGTTTAGAGTGTTCATTCCCAGTAGGTGGGAACTGTATACCTATACAGCATATTGCTCTTAACTCATAAAGTTTCATGAGAAGTAATTTAAAAATATATAATGATAACATCTGATAAAGTGTCTCTCTCACTATATGTGTGTATATATATATATATTTATATGTATTCTGTGTGTGTGTGTGGTAATTCATTCTGATTTAAGCCAAAATACATTTTTTAAATTACCAGTTAAATTTTAAGTGACAATATTTTCTGTGATGGTATTTTAAAATGAAATTGTGAAATAGCTCACCTTAACTCAGAATTGAATTGACTATGCTAAAATGAGCCATTTTATCAAGTTCCCTAAGTATGTATTAAGTGAATTTGATGAATGTACGCATTCATTCATCACATATTTGTTGAATACTTAGAAAGTGGCAGACATTTTTTTAGGAGCTGGGGATATATCCTGGTGAACAAAACAAAACCCCTGCCTGCAGAGAGATTACATTCTAATGAGACAGTTCAGTGAGAGAGACTTGTAGGTATAAAGACACTGAGGCCTGAACAAGCTTGTGTTTTGGGAATAGCCAGAAGCCCAGTGAAACTAGAACTGAGTGAGTGAGCTAGGGGAAGAATGAAAGGAAGTGAGATCAGAGAGCAAGGCAGAGGCCAGATCTTTAGTGCCAAATTTGGATTTTATCTGATTTGAATTTTATACATACATACTAATTTATTTATTACAAAAAAAATCACTCCAACTGTGAGATGGAGAAGAAGCAGTACAGGTGCAAAAATGGAAACAGGGACACCAGATGTTGTGGTAATTAGGTGAGAGATGATGATGGCTTGGGCAAGGGTGCTAGAAGTGGAGACGGTAAGACAAGGTCAGATCGAGAATATTTTTTAAAGGTAGATCTGATAGCACCAGCTGATGTAGGGTTTGAGAGCAGTCATGAGTGAGTGAGTGCTAAGATTTTGGCCTGAACGGCTTAGTGAATGATGCTTAGTGAAATTTAAAGAAGAAATCACAAAAACTTGTTTTTCTTATAGGCGGAGTATGTCCAGCTTGTTACTGAACTTCGAATGACAAGAGCTATTCAGCCTCAGATCAATGCTTTTTTACAAGGCTTTCATATGTTCATTCCACCTTCCCTCATACAGCTTTTTGATGAATATGAATTGGTAAGGAAAAACATCAGTTTTTTTAGTTGATGTAATTCAGAAATAATTTTGGAATACTGTAATGAATGGAAAAATGTATAATGAGACATGGTTTAATGTTCATTTTTAGAGATTTGCTTGTGGTTGTAGTCCTCTGAAGCTCAATAACCAGATTAGCAATTCCTTAAAGTGAAATAGGGTGAGATGGTAATCAACAAAAATGGAATATATTTCTATATCGTCTACATGGGAGATGTTGAAGGCTAGTCTTTCCATAAACAGTATTCCACATTATTTCTGAATTTTTGTTTGACCACATGAAGTAAAGAGTGCCGATACTAGCTCCTTTTATTTTCAAAAAGTTTGAGAGTTTTTCTTGTTGTATATTTGTTAGCATCTCTAGCATCTTATTTTGCGATGTGTAATTTTATAATTCTATATTTCAAACCTATCTATAGCTCACTGTTTTGCTATCTTCTCGTCCCTAATGAATGTTTTGTTTTTCTGCTTTTGTAATCGAACAGGATTTCTAATTTTATATGATTTATGTCTGTATTTTTCTCCATTTTCTTTTTCTCTTTTATTTTTGATAATAAATTATATTCAAACTCTTTGAGTTGTTTAAATCCTTAATAAAAGACAGTATTTTAAATAAAGTATAAATATTTTCTCATATTTAAAAAATATAATTTTGAATAGTAAATTTCAGATTAGTAGAAAAGTATTCTTTGGTTTTTATCTGTCTCATAAAATTAGTTTTACCCTATGCATTTTATTTTAGTATATGAATAAGGATACCAATATATACCTTTAATGTTACATATGTATCAGTATTTTTAATGTTTCACTCATAGTATGTCTTAGTATAGTAGGAAACAAAATTTGCTAATTAATTTTGAACTTCATTGTGACTTAGTTTCATTAAACATAAATTTTGAGATTTTTTTTGTTGTGTTTTTGTCTGTAAGAATAATGGCTTCAATAAGCATAGATTCATCTAGTTTTTATGTAACAAGTTATTTTCAGCATTTAAAATGAAGGACTTTTATTAGCTATAATTAGTCATGACTGAAAGCTGACTTTTTCTGAACTATACTTGGATTAAATTAGCCTTTTGAAGTTCAAAACAGAATTATATTATTTTCTGGACCTATGTTTATATAAAAAACACATAACAACAAAAATAATTGATGAAAACTCTGCCTTATGATTTACTGAAATAAATCATAAAAAAGTTTATAAAACTTTTTATAAAAGTTTATAAAACTTTTTATTGAATTATAATATACACACAGAAAAGTACACTTACACATCATAAATGTACAGCTTGATGAGTTTTAACAAACTGAACACACATATGAAACCTGCACCCAGATTAAGAAACAGAGAAATCCTAGCACCTCATATGTCATACTCATGTCCAATTCTGATCTCTATTCCTCCTCAAGGGTATCCTCTCTCCTGACTTCTAAAATTATAGATTAGGTTTGCCTATTTTAGAACTATGTAAATAGAGCATATCTGGCTTTTTTATTAATAGCTCAACTTTTTGTGAGACTCATTGCATGCAGTTATAATTTATTCATTTTAAGTGCTGTATGGTATTTCATTGTATCACTTTCCTTTTGTCTTTTCTACTCTTCATGTACATTTAGTGGATACTTTTTAGTTTTGAGCTGTTTCAAGTACTGCTGCTACAAATATTGTAGTGCTTATCTTCGGAGAACATATGCTTGTGTTCTGTAGGTTATATACCTTGGAATGGGATTGTTGGGACATAGGATGTGCATGTATTCCATTTTAGTAGATATTAGCAAATAGTTTTCCAAAATGGTGTATCAATTTACACTCCTACCAGCATGTATTAGAGTTCTGAGTGTTCCATGTTCTCATCAGCATTGACATCTCCTGTCTTCTTCTTTTTTACCATTCTGGTGGATAAGTACTGGTCTTTCCTTGTGATTTTAATTTGTGTTTCCCTGATGACTGATGAAGTTGCACACCTTTTATGTTTATGGCCATTCTGTGTACTCTTGTTTTTGACATGTCTTACTAATTTGTCCACTTCTCTATTATCTTTTCTATGTTTCTGTTACTGATTTGTAGGATTCTTTTTTTTTAATTGTAATTTACATATTATGTCTTCATTCCATTTTAAGTGTACAATTAAATGGTTATTAGTAAATTTACCAAGTTGTACAGCTATTCACATAAATCAGTTTTAGAGATTTCCCACCCCCCCATTGAGACCCCTAATACCCATCCCCAAATACACTTCAAGCATTTTTT
>CAUYRT010067499.1:0-24524 GCA_963574885.1 Lepilemur ruficaudatus | reverse complement strand
TAGGAATACACACATTAACAAAGCATTTCTTATAGTTTTCCAAAACTCTATTATATCAGCCTGAAATTTATAAATTAAATATACCAGAATTTTTAAAGTTAAAATGAAATCCCTGAAACTACTGGATATGCTAGATTTTTTTCAAAAGTCAAATGAACAGAGAATATGGATAGGGTTTTTGTTAAATAAGGTTTATTGTTAGCTTTATTGCCTATAGTCTATAAGATGCAACTTTATTTTGCCTTTGCAAACAGGATACATTTCTTAAAAAACTGATCAAAATTTTCCATACATATAGCTCTATGTGATAGGTTACAGTGCAACACTATTCTTGTTACGTAATTATAGAAATACTATAGAACCCAAGAGCACAGGGGAAGCAAAAGAAATACAATCCTGAGACATCTGAACAAGATGATTTGATGAATCCTTTTAGTGTAAGTTTAGAAAACACAGAGTAGGAAAAAAAATACATGCACACTGCAGTCATGAGCAAAATACATCAAACACCTGCTCCTTGTTAGGTACAGGTGCGGCAAATAGTGAATTTCAGACACATGCACACTGACTCTCGCTCCCATTTTCTTCTCTTGTTCCCTCCCAGCCCTAGTACATTCACTCCCACCCCTTCCCAAAAGAAAATATCAGGCACTAAATCCTAGTGAACCCCACATCTGCCTTACTGAAGGTTAAGTGACTGCTAAGTAAGAGTATAGGTCCTCACCCCTAACATGAAACAAAGCATGTGCTGTAAGCCAATTCCAGCTGCTTTTGCCCCTTTGGAAGTACTGCCTTGTACTTTGGGCTCAGTTAAGTGGTGGCAGTTTTCCTTTCAATGGAAGGGGCACAGCTCCAGTCACCGGACGACATCGTGAACACGTCCTGTAACCAAAGCAGAAGGGTATTCTCACTGGTGTGTGCAGGAAAGGAAACGTCATCATCAATTTTTCCTGTTTTCAGCTAAATATTAACTAACACTGTGAACATTATGCCATTTTAGTACAAGAAAAAGCCAGGGTGGTCCTGAAATTTGTAAAACAACACATGATGTCATTTGCGTCAAACTGGATCATGTTTAATTCTCTTCTCAGAAAACAAAGGAAAAAAACAAAAGAAAAAATAGAGTTTTTGAAAAAAAGCACAAGGAATCACATGCTTTTGACAGTGCCATGTAATGGAGCTCAAACCATAAATTATTTTTCTTTTCTCTTAGAGAAATTTTCAAGTAAAAATTATTAGAATAATGCTGGAGATTTTTTTTTGGTTTGGATACCATACTGTGGCAACATCCTTTCTTTTTCGAAGTTCTGTCAATTTGCATTAAGTTGTTTTCTTAGCAATTTTATCATAAGGAGGAGTCAGAGGGGGTGGAAGTGCTATTTGGGGATAATCTCTCAAGAAAAAATGATCCAAAATACTCCATAAGGATGAGCCAAATAAAACAGCATTTGAAAGGTAAGAAGCTAAAGTGGTAGGTTATACAATTCATATTCCACTCACTAAGAACTCGCTGACAAAAGCCAGCAAGCATACACGAATGATTCTTTTCACATGTTGATTATCACCTGAGATTTGATCTGCAATATTGTTCCAGGATCACAGCAACTGAAGTGATCAGAGACAAACTACCTAGAAGGATACAGTTTAAAGAAAGAGCATTCATAAACATGAACTTGAATACCTCAGTTCAGAAAAATCTAACAGGCTGATTTTACATAAGCTCCAGGAATATTGTGTGTGCGTCTCTCTTCTGCAGCTAATTTGGACTGTACGTACATGCAGAGCTATGTTTAAGAAAAACCAGTTACCATGGTGACACAGTACCCCTTCTAAATGCAGTATGTGATATCTAATTTTGTGTGTTAACTATTTGGCTGAAAAATGGGGAGCAGCCTGGAAGCTACAGACAGACTGATTGAGAATATTTCTCTAGGTTTTGTGACTTTTGCCCTGTGTCTGTCCTGGTCAGTCTCTTCTCTAATTAGACCAATTGTAAAATTTTTTTCTGTGCACAATTAAGTGGATTCTGCTGCTTTTTTTTTTTTTTTTCTGAACCTGAATCTTCAAAAACAATACAGAAAGGCAAGCTACTTCTGTTGTTTAAGGTAGGACAAAACTTCAACATATTAAACAAGTAAATTCGTTTTTAGAGAATTTTCTTGTTAGTTCTCATTAGGAGGGGCATTTTCAGAACAAATCCCTAATATTAGAGCTTGTTGGTCTCTCTAATTTTAGTCTTTTTCCTCCCACACTCAGTCACGAGTTTTTTATTTTAGAGTCATGCTCTCTGGCTGAAATACGGGGAAGCTGTTTTACGTGAAAAATGGCTCACAAATACATGTGGAAATGAGCAGGAATGGAGACATTCCAATCTTTTTAAAGAATATTTTAAAAACCCAATATCTGATAAGTTCTTTTAATATTCCTAGGAGCAAACTTTCCCCATGAAGCACATTTTCCATGATTTTGTGGTCAGGCACTTGCTCATTTGTTGGATCCATGGCATTGGTTGGATCAGGGACATTTTCAGGCAAAACTAACAAAGGGCACTGAAGAGGCTAAAAAGATCCTGACGATGGCTGAGTCTGGCTTCAGCATGGTCTAATGGGTGACAACCGCATGGCTCATGAATTAAACACACACTCTCCAGCCAACCTTCCTATAAAATTACTTATAAGAAACAAATAAAAAAAATCAGATGAATTTTTACCTTTTACCTTTTTCTACTTTGTAGTAGATGTCCAAATAAAATAAGCTTACATAAAGCAGGTGCTGGATGAACAGAGGAATTGAAATCTACTTCATCAGTGGCCAAACCAAACAACGATGGCCGGGAGGACTGAGAAAGGGCAGGTGTCTGCCCTTTCTGTGCGACGAATTTCACTTTGCTGATTCCATCAAGAGTCTGTTTTTGACATTGCACTTAATGCTAAAATAAATTTCAGTGAAAGACTCTATCTGGCCTTCTAAACACTCACAGCTTGGAATAGAAATAGGAATATACAGTTTTTAGCTAGAATCAGCAAGTTACTAAGTAGTAATCTTTGTTACTCTAATGTCTAAGCCCTAGGAGTCCATTTATGTTAAAGGTGTAATTTGTTCACTGGGAATCTTTCAGTGCCATAGCTAATCACATAATTTCTTATTTTGAAAGAATTCAAGCTATTTAAATTAGATGGTATGGAAAGTACAAATTCTAGCGCTATGTCAGTGAGCAGAGCTCATCAACAGAGTGTTGGGTACAGGAGATGGGCTGGGTGTGGTCTCATGGCATGCTCCTTTTTCTCTTCATATCAGTGATCATAAAACTTATGATACACCTATTTAATTTGTTTGTGCAGCTATGTGATCATTTCCAAGAAGACTGACCAATTGCTTTTCTGGTAAGATTTCACTCCAAGTCTTGGGGCACCTCTAATGGCAGAGTGGAGCATCCTCGGGACAGTGAACCAGACATTAGGGTCTCCTTTCAGGTGAGCTGAGGTTTGTTTGAACTCTTTTTAAAAAGTTCATTTTTAAATTATGGGCCATGGTCCTTGTAAACCGCACAAGCGATACAGAGGTTTATAAAGTTCCTTCTCTTTCTGTCTTCATTGCTGTGCAGTCTGTAGCCAGCTAAAGTCTCCCGTTTTTCCTGAAGCTGAACTACCCACTCCGCAGACACAATCACTGCTGACAGTTGGGTTTGTCTCTCTTAATGTATTTTTGCAAGCACCATCACGTATATAAAAATACACATCCTACCGCTTCGTTACACGTATCCTTCTTCTCTTCCTCTGCAAGTCCTCGATCATCCCTGTTACTCCTCCCTCTCACCTAACACTTTGATGCTCAAACACCTGGGCGGCACCTGGAGAAGGAGGTCTGGTCTGGTCTGTCCCTGGGCTCCTGAGTCGCGGAGAGCTGGTGGCATTGGAGGGCCTCAGTCTTCAGAGGGAAACACCCACAACCCAAACTGACATTTTTACATTTTTTTAAAATCTTTAAAAAATTTTTTCCCACTGCTTCTAGAATTGCAGAACAAACTAATATTGTTTTCTGTCTAATATTAATGAACTCTCTTGGCAAGTGTTTGTGTGTTATGCTACAAAAGGGTCAGCGTCACCACTGCCCTTGACAAGAGCAGGGAGGGAGAGAAAAAAGAACAAGAAAGGGAGGACACAACCCCCAAGTGTTATCCACGACCCCCTCCTTCCTCTGCCTCTCTGTTTCTGTCTCTATCTCTTCACCTTTCTCTCTCTCTCCCCCCTCCCAACACACACTCACGCACTTTAAAAATGGGATCATCCTATACAGATTATTCTTTCTACATTTTTATTTCACAGTGCATCATGGACATATTTACAAGTTAGGATATTTTAAATGGTGCATAAAATTCAATTTTACAAATGTACTATCCTATGTATTTAACAAATTCTCTATTTTGGGAATTTAGTGTCATCCTATTTTTCAGTATTACAAAAGACGTTGTCAAGAAAATCTTTGTATGCACATTATACATACTTGAATGAATATATCTGCAGGATGAATTTCTATAAATGGGATTGCTAGCTGAAAGTAATTCTCCTATTAAGTTGTTGTATATATTGTCACACTGCTAAATGATGCTGAGAGATTCTAGGAGTAGCTAGATAACCCAATAACACTTACTTGGGTTATTAATTATCAAACAAGTTTATAAATATGCCATTTATTAATCTGGGAAAGAAGAGGTAGAGATTAAACAGGGAGGTACGGAATGAGTAAACCATCACTAAGAAATTCTGGATTCTTAGCTATAATTTAATTTTGCAGATAATCATCCTGTTGACTTTATTTTGAAGGCTCTCCTCTTTTGGTCTTGATGCCATACGTTTTTAGTACTATCTCTTATTCATTTATCATCCAGACCATCCATCCCTCCATCTATCTCCATGTTTTATAAGCAAAGATAACCACTTTGGAACGAGCTATACTTTAATGTTCAAGGAGCTTAGTATCTCACAGGGAAATGGACACTAATAAATCAGTATGTTAATTAATTACAATTTAAGCAACACAAAGAAAAGAATACTGGGTGCTATGCAATCGTATGTAATCATAATAAAGGAATCTTACTGAAGAACCTTTATTCTCTGAGAGTCATGTTCTGACTTCACATCTGCACATTGCTAGTAACGCTAGCCCTGGATCCTGTGTCTGTTGTCACCCTCATTGTGCTCAACATCCAACGCCCCAACTCACGGTCCCCGGACTTCTACGCTCCTTCATTCCATCATAGTTCATCTCAACAGCTCGCCACGGTAACCGGTTTCAGCTTAAAACTCCAAAATTTCAGAATGGTTTTACCACCATAGTCTCAAATCGTGACACTCTTTTCCTCTGACGGTCTCGTGTTCTCACTCCTACTAAACACACTCTCTGTCTCCCATGGAATTGCAAAATGCCAGCGACTGTCCACAGCGTTAATGTTTTACACGCAGCTGGCTCATGGGAACCTTGCCCCAAATCCTATGGAATAGTCACTACTATGATCTCATTTAACGAACACAGAAATATTTTCAGAGAGCGTAGACTTACCCAGTGCCATATAGATAACTGAATGACGTAAACCAGGCCTATTTGACCCCGAAGCTGACGCTCTCAGCCCTTACATGATTCTGTCAGAATGCAGAGTACTTAAAAATATACTAAAAAGGGAGGTACAGTGAATGGCAAAACAGGAGCAAAATTTTTGCTGTGCAGATGTCTGAGAATTAACAAATGCTCTAACAATGTTAGGGAGACTTAAAACTCTCTTTCTTCATCTCCGGGAGAACAGGGAGGTGAGAACAGGTCCTCAGGCTGACAAAGCCACATCGGCGTGGCTGGGCCAACCTGATGTGCTCTGTCAAACCAAACACAGAGAAGTGAAAGCTCTTGGCACAGGGGCCCACTAGGTACCGCCAGTGCAATAGGGAGTTTTCTATTTTCTGTGCCAAATAAAGTTTGCGCAGTACTTGTCCATGTCAAGTATCTAGATAACAGCATCCTATTTAAATTTAAATTTTCTGAATGAGTCTACAACTCACTATTACTTGTTTAGTTTCTGTTCGACTGTATTGCAGTTTTTAAAAAATGGCTTGTTTATGCCCTTATTTTTCAATAGGGATATAAACTCTTCAAAAGTAGAGATTTTAACTCTTTGTTCTCTGGTTTTTTTTAACCCGTCAACAGAATAGTGCCCGAAGTATGTTAAACAAATATTTGTTGAGTACATCTGTTGGATTTCATGGAACCTAAGCCCTGGCAGTCGACAAAATCGAGTTGTTTTTTTTTTTTTAAAAAGCATACATTTTTCTATTTTTCCATGCTTTTTTGTTGTTGTTTATCTCACACAAAAATATTTCTTTTTGAATCTCAGCCATGTACTGAGGATCGTTAGGAAAATAACAATAAATATGATGCAGTGTTATCCTGGTGGTCTCACAGAGACACTGACTGATGGAAAACTAGACAGAACAAAGTGTCTTTGGCATTAAGGAAAATTAGCTCATAGTATTATTGAAACTCTGGGGGAGATAAGCCTGAAAAAATCTATAACAAAAATATTTAAAAAATGGAAATCAATTATTTTTATTTTAAAATGTACAAAATGTCATTTTTGTCTTTGTTTAGTGTTTTGCTTCTGTTTTTAATGTCTATTGTTTCCTATTAGAGAATATTGTAAGTATTTTTTACACAAGACCTCAAAGATGTAAAAATGTACTTTCCCAGGGAATTTTATTATTAAGAATAGAATGAACTGTGGTAAAAAAATAGACCCTTAAGAGCACATTGTTTCAAAACCAGTAGGAGCTTATTTCTTGCTCATTTGAGTTTGAGTTTGGTGTTCTTGATTAACTGGCAGCAAACTTCTCCAGGTGTGGTCCCAGAATGATTATTAGCATCAGCGTCACTTAGGACCTTATTAGAAATGCAAGTTCTCAGGCCCCACCCTAGACCTACTGAATTAGAAATTCTGCGAGTAGGGTCCAGCAATTAGCATTGTAAACAGTCCTCCAGGTGATCATGATGCATGGTAAACTTTGGAAGCACGGCTCCAGGCCTACCCAGTGGGTGGGTGGATGGGCAAAAGTTACACCTGCTTGTAAAAGGTCTTGACTCAGCTATGTCACAAATTAATCACTTCTTCCATATTTTATTGTCTAAAAGTCAGCAAGAGGGCCACAGAAGTCTTAAATGCAAATTCACCTTCCATGTAGGAGAATTCTGTACTGAGAGTGAGGTGTTGGTGTGGTGAAATATTCTGGAACACGATGCCTGGGATTGGGTTGCAGAAGACACCTTGTGCTTTGCAGTGATCCTAATACAGTTTAACAGATACTGGCAAGATTTGGGGTAGATGACACTTTTCTCTTATTTTAATGATCTCCAGGACAGTATATTCTGCTTGAATAATGCTGTGTGAAGTGGCAAGTGGTAAATATGGCTCCACCACCAAGAATAATTGTCTGAAAGAAAAGTGGAGCAGGAAGAGAAACTCGAGGAGCTGCATAAGAGACCAGGGCCAGCTGGTGTTTTGGAGGGTGGTGGTGAAAGAGGAACTGATGAGAAATAACTTAAATCTGAGCACGCCTCAGTCATTGAGCGGGCTTGTTATTAATAAAACCCAAATTACCCGGCTTACCACCCTCAGAGTTTCTGATTCATTAGGTCTGGGATACAGAAAGAGAATTTTCTCTCCCCTCCCCTCCCCTCCCCTCTCCTCTCCTCCCCTCCCCTCCCCTCTTTTCTTTGAAATAAGGTCTTCCTCTGTAGGCCTGCCTGAGGTGCAGTGGAGCTAGGCTAGCTCACTGCAGCTTCAAGCTCGTGGCTCAAGGGAAGAATTTACATTTCTAACTAGTTCCCAGGTGATGCTGATGCTGCTGTTCTGGAGCACGCTCTTTCAGATGAAACCTGGATCTGGGGTAAATCCTCCTTG
Organism: Lepilemur ruficaudatus; assembly: GCA_963574885.1. Taxonomy (NCBI): domain Eukaryota; kingdom Metazoa; phylum Chordata; class Mammalia; order Primates; family Lepilemuridae; genus Lepilemur; species Lepilemur ruficaudatus. Next base: position 16,582 of record CAUYRT010067499.1, on the reverse strand, counting down.
CCTTGGGACTTTTTGAAAGGTGTTTCTGTGAAATGCAGGCTGGAGATTTTCCTTTTCCTAGCAAAGTTTGCTGTGTGCTTCTGAGGACTGGAGGAGTAGATGTTGGCTGTTCTCCAAAGTGAAAACCAAAATCAACAATGTGTACCTTTAGGGAATCTTTATTATACCAGCAGTTTCACCTGTAACGGGAATGAGGAGCTAAAGGTATAATTCATTTTAATAATTGGAGAAATAATCTCGTTCAGTCACAAAATATTTTTTTTAAAAAACAACTTTATTGAAGTATAATTTACATACCATGCAATTACTCCATCTTAAGTGTACAATTAAATGATTATTAGCAAATTTACCAAGTTGTACAGCTATTCACACAAATCAGTTTTAGAACATTTCCTTCCCCCTATTGAGACCCCTGATTCCCATCCCTAACTTTTATTACTGTTTCTTCTGCTCTTACCCTACCATTAATACCTTTTTTTTTTTTAATTTCAGGGTATTATGTGGGTACAAACATTTTGGTTACATACACTTTCAATGTCTTTCACCTTCAAAAACAAGTTTTATGTATTAACAGCTGTTGAGAAATCAGTCTTCACTATGTAAAACAAATGCATTAGGAACATAAAATTATCATGCTTAATTTAGCTGCCTCCTATAGGAGAGTCTGCCTGGTAAGTACTGTTTTCCTGCAGTTTAGCCTCAGTCTGGAAATTCATTGACTCCAATTGTTCTCGTCACCTCTCTCGCCACTGTTGATTCTGAATTAAAATTCTGTGCTGACTGAAGCCAGGTATTTCTGCAAACTGCAAGAAGTATGTATTCTCCTTGTGTGTTCAGTTGTTATTAGGATATTAATTATAATATATACACTATCAACTGAGGGTCAGCAGTGTCCCAGGAATTGTACCCAGCAAAGATTTTGACAAGGTCCCTGCCTAGGGATTATGTAAAAGCCATTCAAGTAGAATTGAATTTACATTAACATATGACTTAGTTTAGTGTGGCTGAACTTGAATATTGATTCATTCTTTGGATGTGAAGTGAGTTCCTGGGAGAGCAAAAGAAAAGAACTCTAGGAATGTCAGGATCTTTTTTCTGCAGTATCCCCTCATTTCAACTAAAATCTCAGTTGCCTCTGTAGAAAACAATCCTTGTTTATCATTTTATTTTATTATTTTTTTTGAGTTGAAATAACAGGGTTGATGGACTCAAGTTAGCAACAGGGGGTGACAATAATGTCTGATGTGTTAATCACCTCTCTTTTCTGCCCAGCTATGCCTGTGCTCCAGCTACTGAACTTCACACTCTTCTTTCCTTTTTTGTGTTATAGGTGGATGAGATTTAGCCCTTTGTTTCATGTTGAAAAAGGCTAGAAAATTTGTTTTATTGAGGCACTCATCTTACTTAAAACAAATTTTATTGAGGTTCATCATATGTGATAAAGTACATACAGTGCACTAATTGTAAGTGCACAGAGTGATTTATTTTTCCTACTATTAAAAGACACAATTATAACAGATCTAATTTTGCTCTTAATTAGCTTTCATTTGCAATTCTAGAATCGGGTAGCAGTTGGAACCAAAAATGGCTCAAAATGCCTCATCCTACCACCTGTGCAGGTTGTATTTATGGCCAGAGAGAAGGAAGTGACAGAGAAAACAGAGGTGATGTACAGAGGCAGCCCGATTGGTTATAGGTAGCATATGTCTTATTTGAACATGGCTTGAGCAGTTGGCTGCCTGTGATTAGCTGAGGCTCAGCTGTTTGTTCCTAGGTTAGGTTTTCAGTTTGTTAATGTACTGAGTTAGGCTCGGTTAGGAACTCTTACAGAGGCCTTCTTGGGCCAATTTTAGATTGATTTAGCACTATCCATACCCTTGTATAACGACCCCAGCTCAAGACATAGAATATTCTCATACCAAAGAAGTTTCTTCATGACCCTTTCCCGTCAATACTTCTCCAACAAGTAATCGCTGCTCTAATTTCTAACACTGTAGATGGATTAGTTGTGGATGCTCTTGAGCTTCACATAGATAGAGTCATATAGTATATACTATTTTATCTCTGATTTCTTTCGTTCACCATAGTGTCTAGAAGAGTAATCTATGTGGTAGCATGTTATCAGTAGCCTGCTATTTATTACTGGGTGGTTTTTCATTTTATGAGCACACACAATTTATTTGCCTGTTTTATTTACCCATTTCTTGTTTTTAGACACTTGGATTGTTTCCAGTTTGAACTATTATGACTAAAGCTGCTGTCAACATTTTTGTATATTTTTGTGGTGGTCATGTGAACTTACTACTCTTGAGTCATGGAATAGGAATATAATTAGCTTTAGTATAATGCCAGTATTCCAATGGATGTATTAATTTATACTTCTTCTAGCAATGTGTCAGAATTCCAGTTGCTCCAGATACTCATCAACATTTGGGGTTGTCAATTTTTAAAACGTGAGCTATTCTTATGGGTATATAGTATCTCTTTATCAACCTAGTTTTAAAATCAGTTAAAACTTCTTGATTAAGTAAAAAATAATCTCTCAGATTGTTCAGAAAAGATTAGTTTATTTAGCTCTTAATATTTTAGAGCCGTAAGAAGCATCTATACGGTTATTAGCTAAGTTCTGTGAAATTGACAAGCTAGAAATTGCCCAAACAAGTAATAATAGTAATGCTCACTAGGTCACAAATAATTTACTAAGTTATTTATTTATAGTGACTCACTTAAGCTGTCAAGTTTTGTATCTGACATTACTAAACACACTGTGAATTTTGGGCTGCTATTTACCACTAGTATAATTCATATTTCCTTACTTGCTCTAAGTACATCTTCCTGAAACAATGACTCCACCGTCTTCAGATCCCCAACTATTTACTCTGAGAACAGAAGTACAAACTAAATGGCATAATGTTTTCTTCTGCAAAGTTACTATTAACATTTTCGTACTTTTTTTTTAGTGACCATATACTCTTGGGTCATGAACATTTTCAAATGATTTCAATTAGACAAAATTTTTCTTTGCATCAAAATGGCAAATTTAAAAAAATGATTTTTTTCCTCTTTTAATCGCATTTGGGAAAAGGCTATTGTTTAGTCTCCAGTGGGTCTTCGGGCTTTTTCCTGCTTATCTCTCTTCTGGGTGCTAAAAGATGGGCTGATCTGTTCAGAGACAATATAATCCCATTTTTAAAGAGTGGTGTTTGGAAATCAAGATTTCTGTGTAGAATTAGAGGCAGATAGAAGCCTTGAAGGAAGTTGAGCACATCTCAATTCAGGCACTCTGCAGTTTCGTTATTCAAGTCTCCTGAAAATTGCCTTTGATCAACAAATACTGAGTAAAGAAGAGAAATAGGGCATTGAATAAAAGAGCCTTTAAGTAGCAATTGCCAGAATAACTTCCATCTGTGGCTGGACCCAAATGAAGAGGCCAGAGAAGAAAGCTAACGCAGATACAAAGAAGAAAGTGCTTTTAGCGTTATGTGACGGTGACAAGGTCCAATGCAGTCATATAATGTAACTAATAAGCACCAAGACAATTCGATGGAGAAAACGTTTTCTTCAATAAATGTAAACAACTGGTTATGCACATGAAAAAGAACAAAGTTGCACTCCTACCTTATGATACATTAAAATATCAACTTACAATGGATCAGAGACCTACATGTAAGAGCTAAAACTATAAAACTCTTAGACATAAAGGTAGGTATAAAATTTTATGACCTTGAATTAGGCAATAATTTCTTAGATTTGACACAAAAATCGTGAACAATAAAAATAAAAAAAGATAAATTGGACTTAATCAAAATGAAAAATTTTAATATTTCAAAAGATAATATTAAAAAAGTGAAAAGGCAACTCACAAAATGGAAAAATATTAGAAGTAAATGTCTCATAAGGGACTGGTATCCATAATACATAAAGAACCATAACAGTGCAACAATAAATATACATTGTATGGTATGTGCATTATATGTGCCTAATATGAACTCTCAAAACTATACAAACATGTGGAAGTTAAACAACCTGATGCTGAATGATATTTGGGTCAATGACAAAATCAAGATAGAAATAGTTTTTTTAAATTAAATAACAATGGGAACACAAGCTACCAAAATATCTGGGATATAGTAAAAGCACTACTAAGAGAGATGTTCATAGCTCTAAATGATATAAAAAAACCCAGAAAGATCATATGCTAATAACTTAATGTCACACTTCAAGAAACTGGAAAAATAAGAACAAACCAAACCCAAATATGGCAGAAGACAAGAAATAACAAATATCAGAGCAGAAATAAACAAAATTGAAATAAACAAAAATAACAATGGTTAAATGAAACAAAAAGTTGGTTCTTTCCAAAGATAAACAAAATGGACAGACTACTAGCTAGATTAACCAAGAAGAGAGAGGATTCAAATAAGCTCAATCAGAAATTAAAATGGGATATTACAACTGATACTACAGAAATACAAAAGATCATTCAAGACTATTATGAATACTCCATGCACATGAATAAAAAAACTAGAGGAAACGGATAAACTTTTGGAAACACACAACCTCCCAAGCTAGAATCAGGAAGAAATAGAAATCCTGAATAGACCAATATCAAGTAGTGAGATTAATTCATCAATAAAAAACTTCCTAACAACAATGGAAAAGCCCAGGATCAGATGAATTCACAGCCAAATTCTACCAGACCTACAAAGAAGACTGCTACCTATCCCACAGAAACTGTTCTATAACACGGAGAAGGGAGCAATCCTCCTTAATTCATTCTACAAAGCCAGTATCACCCTGATACCAAAGTTAGGAAAGGACACAACAAAAGAAAACTACAGTCCAGTATCCCTCATGCACATAAATGCAAAAATCCTCAACAAAATACTAGCAAATCGAATCCAACAGCACATTAAACAAATAATTTACCATAATTGAGTGGGTTTCATCCCAGTGATGCTAGGAGGGTTTGACCTACACAAATCAATAAATGCGATTCACCACATAAACAGAGTTAAAAACGAAAACCATATGATCATCTCAATAGATGCAGAAAAAGCATGAGATCAAATTCTGTACCCCTTCATGGCAAAAACTCCTAACAAATTAGGCATTGAGGAAATGTACCTCAAAATAATAAAAGCCATATATGACAAACTCACAGCCAACATCATACCTGAATTGATAAAGTTGAAAGCATTCCCCCTAAGAACTGGAACAAGAACTAAAAGTTTATCTATCATTTGATTTAGCAATCCCACTGCTGGGGATCTACTCAAAGAAAATAAGTCATTTTATAAAAAGGACACCTGCACCCATATGTTTATTGTGACACAATTAACAATTGCAAAAATGTGGAACCAACCTAAATGCTGATGACAATCCCCTGATGACTGGATAAAGAAAATGTGGTGTACACACACACACACACACATGGTGGAATACTATTCAGCCATTACAAAGAATGAAATAATGTCTTTTATAGCACCTGGATGGAATTAGAGGCCATTATTCTAAGTGAAGTAACTCAGGAACAACAACCAAATACCACGTTTTCACTTATAAGTGGGAGCTGAATAATGGGTATGCATGGTCATACAGAGTGACTTAATGGACTCCTAGTGGGGAGGGGGGGAGGGGGTATGGGATGATAAATTACCTATTGGGTACAATGTACATTATTAAAAGCTTAGACTTCTTCATTAAGCAATTCATCCATGTAACAAAAATCACTTTTACTTCCTAAATCCACTTAAATAAAAAGAAAAATGAATTGTTAAGAAAAAATAATTCATATGTTTACATTAGGAAACCCTGAATATGAAATGTCTTTGTATTTAGGATTTGAATAGCATTTACTACTTATCAGAAATAATGACTTTAGGTTCGTTATTCATTCCCATAGACTTTAGTTTTCTTAATATAAACTAATGAGTCAAATTATGGAAATAATTGTTCATACTTTCAGTAGGACTCTAGCAGTTTCATAATATTCTTCTATGTTAAAATACTATAGTTCTACAATTATATAGAAAATAAGAAGCATTTGAACAGCAATGTGATTGTAGATTGGTATAAAAACATAATGTGTAAAATAAAAAGAAAAATATTACAATAAGCTGTATATCCTATTGATTAATAAAGCTTTCATTTTATTTCTTTTTGTTCTTCTTGGAGAGTGAAGTAGGACATCCAAAACACAGAATCAGATATAAAGACTTTCTTTAGAACTGAATGATCACTAAATTTCAACCCCAACTTGCTCCCCCAAGAAAAGAAATCAGTACAAGGGATTGGTTGCCTCTGTTTGTTGTGGGGAGAGAGAAATGACAGAGAGGGTGAGAGAGAGAGAGAGAGAGAGAGAGAGAGAGAGAGAGAGAGAGAGAGAAGGGGAGGAAGGGGTAGAGAAGACAGAAACTTCAAACTTTCCGAACTGATCTTTAAAATAAAGTGAGCAATGCAAATCATTCCTCATCCACATTTCTTACCAAATCATCTAAATTCCAACCAACCAAAAGACTATTATTAAATATAAATGTGGCAAGTGTTAAAGCCAATATACTTATCTTAGTTTCATTCCTCTTTAATAGTACCATTGAAGTTTTCATTTCTATGAACATTTTCAGTACACTGGGACCTACGTATAAACATTATATGACATACACTTAAGGCCATTTTTTAGGCCTTAACGTGTAATTTGACAAGCACATTTTGATAAACGGTTTATTGTTGTTATATCTTTGCTTCTGTGAAAACTGTTGGACATGCATATGATTTATTTGAATAGTGTGGGAGAAATAAAGCCTCAGACATCTAAGGCAAAATGTGATTTGCTTTTAACCTGGTTTCCAGGAATGCATTGGAATGAAATTGAAGTGCAAATGGGACAAAAATGAAATTGGGCTGAATCGATAACGCAGGCAGTTCCCTGCTTTTGGGCTCAGGAAGTTCCTGGAGACCAAATTTTGCATTCGGTGCCAGGAGCAGAGCTCCTGGTCGTCCATGGGCTGACTCTGGGCAGGACACGTGCTGGGGTCTGTGCAGTCGGGCGTCGGTGCAAACAGGGAGCGTGTCCGTAGAAAGACAGATTCTTGGTTTGGGTGCAAGTGAGCAATGATGAAAACAACATGGTATCTCTCCATATTAGTGGGTTCTTGACTAGAAAATCCAAATTAATTTTGTGAAATTTAATTGCTATCATCAATTACCAATAACTGGAGAGAGACTATTAGTATTATTTTAATATTATTTTAATGAGTTCTTTTATTAAGAAGGGAGGGTTTTAAGCTGGAAGTCTAGAACTGTTCTGTTGAATTGCTGTAACGAATGCAATCGGTGTGCTGAGTGTTATCAACGTTCGGGGCAAAAGAAATAGTCAGTTTATTGAAAGTTTCCTATTTTCTTTGCTACCATCAAGGCGCACCTGTATTATGAGAAGTACGTATCATTATGATTCTCAGGGTCTAAATTTATCAGCATTAACCTAATTGTTCATTATGCATCTCAAATCTTCCTGCACTCTACTTTTTTGAAGGACACCAAAGGTGTTTTTGACATTGGATTGCTTTTTAAAAAATATATCCAATCTTGATTTCCGTTTTAGTGATTTTAACAGGTCATGTACGTTTTTACAGATATGAAATTCTATGAGCATTGGCAGGACTGGTACAGATGCTGCCACCGATGCTCCACCATGGTGGAGCTGGAAAGCAACAGGAGAGGGCTCTGCTGGAGCCTAAGGCAGTTTTAAGAATTTTTCCAGTGACCCTGGAAAAAGACAACTGAGCACAATAGTTTTTACTAAGGTCATAAAGATATTAATAAAATAATTACAGGAACCCTGTGTCTGATTGAACCTAATACTTTAGTTTGTTCAAGTGGTTTCTGTCCTCCAGCCAATGTGCCGACTCCAGAGAAAGCGGTCTTTAAACACACACACACACACACACACACACACACACACACTCATATGTGTTTAGTGTCAAGTATCAGGAAATACATTAATTAAAAAAGAATCATGGGGATACAGAAGGAAAGAACTAATCTAAGCAATTTTGGAAAGCAGCATTTCTAAAGCCAACGACCAGAATAACTGCATACAAGTTCTGTGTTCTAGCTGGTGCATTTTTTTCTTACAGTGATACGGGTTAGCAATTCTGAAACTGCTTTTTGTGTATACAAACATCAGACAAAAAAGTAAAACATATTGTACATAATGAGATCGAGGTTTCTTGCAAATGGAGAAAAATGTTATAAATAAGAAATGGGAAAAGACTAGAATGAACCTGTGGTGTTAGATCGATTTGGAGGTATCAGTATGAGTTTGTGGTTTTACTATATTTTTGTAAACAGACACAGGGATAATGTAGATGTGCGTGTCTGTGTGGTTTGGTGACTACAGATTCACGTGTTGCTAACGCCGTCCACTGAGAGGGCTGCGTGGAAGCAGAGCCCAGTGGTGCTGAGCACAGCTAGTGCCCCCGTGGTTTCTGATTCCCCAGGTCTCCGGGGAAATGTTGATCCCAAGGCTGGGTTAGGGAAAGCACAAGAAGATCCTAGAACATCATTTTGTATCAGAAAATAAAGAAGTGATTGAAAATAGAACAGGCCATGTTGAAAGGACACAGGGGCCAAACCGAAGGGGCTGCCAGCGGTCAAACCCGGGACAATGTGTGCTGTAAGTTACACGAGAGTATTGAATTACAACCACCAGAGTACAACAAATATCCACGGGTCCACGCTGGCATAAATAAATAATCAGGCAGCTAAGTAGATGGGAGGAAGGAGGCAGCTCTTCTAAGAGAAAAATTCTAATGCGTCTATGTAGAAGAGATGAAGGAAACACAGAAATCATTAGGCAAACTCCACGGTGATAAACATTGCAGGCAAGATCCATGATGGCTACTTAATTAGTTGGTGAAAATTGGAGGAGTAATAGGATATTTGCATAAGTTTCAAAGGATCTCACCCAATGTATTTATTAAATACAAAGGGAAAACAGTGGAGAAATTTAGTAAACACCAACTTAAAAAAATTATCCATGCTAACATCATTGTAATTAAGATACATCATCAGGTATACCATAATATGATGCAGAGAATACTAATTCTGTGATAGTCTTGCCACAAATGCATAACTTCAGTCTAATTGTGAGAAAACACTACTTAAACCCAAACTGACAAACATCCTGCTGAGAAATTGACCAGTAGTCTTCAAACATGTCACAGTTATGAAAGACGAGGAAAGGCTGGGGACCTGTCACAGATTGGTGGAAACTCAGGAGACATGACAATTAAATGCAACGTGTGAATCTCATTTGGATCCTGGAACAGAAAAAAAGAAAAATTAGTGAAAAGACTGGAATAAGGTCTGTCGTTTAGATAATAGTATGCACCAATATTAATTTTCTGGTTTTAAAAATTGTACTTGGATTATAGTAACATTAGGGAAAGTGTAGTAAAGGATACAAGAAATCTATTTTGCCCATTTGCGAATTTTCTGTAAGTTTAAAATTGTTTCAAGATAAAAAGTAAAAAAAAATACAATTAAACCTGTGCAAAATTTCACTACTGAACATTTTAATATAATGCTTCATAACTTTCTACGTGTGTGTATAATGTTTTTTAAACAACAACAACAACACAATATTGCTTGGTAGTTCAGAGCACAGACACTGGAGTAAAAGAGCTTGAGTTCAAATCCTGATTCCCCTACCTGCTAGCTTTGTTACCTTGGAAAACATTTCTCTCCTGTCTTTGCATCTGTAGCTCATTTGAAACACAGGAAGAGTAATAATAGTAGCTCTCTTGCTGGGCTATTGTAAGGATTGCATGAGTTATTACAGTCAAAGCACTTAACACAATATCCAGCACATAAGAAGTTTTCAATAAATGCAGTCCTTATAAAGATTGTTTACTGCCTTGTATCCCTGGACAAATAAGTATTTAAGGATTCTGGGTGTTTAATGTGTGTGAGTCATTAATAGGTAGGTAAGAGAGATACTTTAAGATGGAAGGATGTACAATCTTAGGTGTGAAGTCTGGAATTACAGATATAACATTAATATAATTATCATGCCTTTTGCTTAATGGGAAAGTATTGAGTTTGATCATCTTTTGTGTTATCATTTCGGACACTAAATGTTTCTATACAACTGCAATCGATTGGTGTCTTACATGTTTATTTTCCTCCTTAATAACATGGGCATTGTGTTTAAATCATTATAGGAGAGTAAGATCATATGGAAATAGTAGAATAAAAGACCAGATATGTTTGACTCCCATTGACTTCCTTTCTGAAAGTTCACAAACAACAAAGAATCAAAACAGAAACGGGGAACCAACTTCACTGCTGCCAACAGCAGTGTTTGCCAGAAGCCATAATCCTACCAGCCTGGAAACCTCTTGCTTAGATGCGACATGCTGAATTAGCTGGTCCCTGAAAGGCAGCTCTCCGATAAGCTGAATATGTTTAAGAATCTGGTCAGCATCCTTGGAAGCTAGTGAACACAGGGTTGATGCTAGAACCCTGTGTCATTACGTTTTCCAAGTCTTCAAGTAAATAGTGGTGCATTGAAACAAGAAAAATCAGGGTTATTTTTCTCCCTGGGCCAAGATCGATATTCCATTCTATGAGTTAAGATTGGTGAAAACATGACACCCACATATTTAAGCACAGCAAAGAGTAAAATATTATAGCAACTGCACCAGATTGATAGCTTTTTCCCTTGGCAGCTACCCCATCTATACTGCTCAGGCTGAAGCATTATTAAGCAGATGGACTGTGTCCTGAAGGTCAGAGGAAAACATAACAACTCTGTTGATGCCAGATTGGTAGAGAAACGCCCTGCGTTGAAAAGTCCTTACTGTGAGAGATACTTTATCTCGAAAGTCTGTTGATATTTTCGGAACACAACAGCAGATTTCACCCAGCCAGTCCCTCGGGGAAGTGGGTAGACTTGAAGCTGAAAAAATAAACACAGCCTTATCGCAACTGATGTAGGACCATGAAGTTTCTGTCATAATAAATTGCCTTCTGTCGTGTTCTCCCCACTTAAGCTTCTGCATTCTCATGAGTGACACCGATATCAGAGACATTTGTGTCACCAAATTTTACCTTCAATTGGTGTCACGGAAACCTAGAGAAACCACCCGAACCATTTATTTTTTATGAATTTCCGTAAAGTAGAGGGAGCTTGTTGATTCTAGCTCTGAAATACCTGTTTGAGTTTACTCTTTATCCTTTACCAATTTACCGATGTCCTTATCTTCTCTCCTCGGCACTAATTCACTGCTTCTCAACTCGCCTTTTATCTCCTTCCTTTAAATTTATAACTATGTCAAGTCCCTGAATCAAATCTTTCGATAGGTCTCCATTTTCTACAGATTGAAATCTATGCTTCTTAGGGTGACTTACAAGTATCGTCACGATCTGGTCTTAACCTGCCTTTCCAATTGCAGCTACCAAAGTGATCTTTTGTATCTTAACCCAGAGCCCCCTGTGGGTATGGAGAGACCCCTACTTACCACGTTAGGCCTTCCTGGGAGGGCCTCTCTGAGAAAGCAGAGGGAGAGCAATGCGGCCACGTGGCCACACGGGCGCGTGCCTGCAGCTCTGTGACAGGCACGTGCTGCTGCCACGCCGGAGAGGAGGATGGGGGCCAGGAACAGCTTATATGGATTATTTTGACCATGGCATGAATAAAAGCCCAGCGACGGGTATTTTGCACGGGGCACTGCAGCAGAGGAAGCACTCACCCCTTGTCAGCTGACTGATCCCTATAAATACATCCACATTTCTCTCCCTGCCTCTCCTGGAGAACCCACAAGTGACCTCTCTCGCTGCCTACTTGATCTTTGGGTGGCAGAAGAGCAAAGCTGCGACATGGTCTGAAACCGAGAATGAGCTTAGACTCGTCGGCTTCCTTAAATCTCTAGGGTTCTCAACCACTTCTGCAATTCTCACGCCACACCTCGCTGACCAACTGCATCTCCCTGCGCGCTCCGCGTCCTGTTCAATCTGCTTCATCGCCGTGGCACCCTCCCAGGTGGGCTCCATCCTGCCTGTCAGTCACGTCCCAGTCTTCTCAGCACGTGTGTTTAAATACAGCTTGTTTATGTTTCTGGCTGTGCTTTTGCTTGTATTTCCCTTTGGTTGTGTTCTTACGAGTCACGTGGATGTTTGTCTTCTGTGACAACAGCAACAGCAGTGAAAAGAATGACAACATTCTCCTCGGTCCAGGTCTAACTGTGTCCCTGAGTCACGCAGTTTAGAAACAGACGTTATTTCGTTGCAACTTTCATGATAATCTTCTGAGTTAGATGTTTCAAAATTTGGTTTCTTTAAAAAGTAATATATTCATGCATGATCATTGTAAATGTTATTAAAAACAGAATTGTTAGCAATAAAACTCCCTCCCGTTACCACTGATAATGATGGAAGATGTTTACTTCCAGATCCCATGTGTGACTGTTTGTGTGTGTTCATATGTGATTTGAACTAGCATGAGGAAAGAATAATTATCCCTGTGTTACAGGCAAGAAAACAGAGGCTTGGAGAGACTAAAGAACTTCGTCCGATTAGGTGGTGGTTTCCATTACTTGACAGGTCCCTTGGTGGTAGTATAATCTTTCTATTGTATATTAAGTTCCAGTACCTTCTACTCAGATGCCTTATTCCAGACACACAGTAGACAGGTAGATCGATGGAACAGAATAGAGAACCCAGAAATAAAACCACACACCTGCAGCCAACGGATCTTCGACAAAGCAGACAAAAATATACACTGGAGAAAGGACACCCTGTTCAACCAATGGTGCTGGGAAAATCGGACAGCCACATGCGGAAGAACAAAACTGGATCCCTCTCTCTCACCATGCACAAAAATTAACTCCAGATGGATTAAAGACTTAAATGTAAGACCTGACACCATAAAAATCCTAGAAGACAAGTTAGGAAAAACTCTTCTGGACATTGGCCTGGGCAAAGAATTTATGACTAAGACCCCAAAGGCAAGTACAACAAAAACAAAAATAAATAAAAGGGGACTTAATCCACCTAAAAGGTTTCTGCACAGAAAGAAGCTTCTTATCTAGAGATCGAAGAGATATTTTGTCACAGACCTTTGGAACACTCATGAGGCTTTTCTAGTTTAGTAAATAGTCTCTCCTCATTTTTCTCACCCCTTATCAGTCTCACTTCCCCTATTAGTCATGCTAAGATTTTTTAATCAGAATGGGAACGCGGGAATTATCATTAGCCCGTTTTCCTCATCTTTGCCCTCGTTTGCTGCTGCCTGACCCTGGTGAGGACTCCTAAGTATAGCCATGTTGATCTTCCAGACTCCAGTCTTTGACTCTTTGTTCATCCCCCTGCCCCCATGCTATGATATGATTTTCCCATAAGTGCTGTTTTTATTATATCATTCCCATACTCAGAGCCTAAAATGCTTCCTTATTATCTCCCACAGATAAGCTGAAATGGATAAGAATCACTTACTCTTTTCTCCCTTGTGGCTAGCCTGTGCTACTATGAGTGTATCAGAGCTGATCACACAGCTTCCAATTTCTGGGCCTCACTTGCAGTTCCAGTAATTATTCTTAGGAATATATCAGAGCCCCGAATTTCAAACCTCAGTCTAGTCCAGTCAGAGGGTGTGTCTTCAAGACATTTTATAATCGAACTCTTCTATTCTATACTATCCAATCTTATTCTCTGTTCCCCAGTGAGCATCTTTTCCCTGGCCTGTGAATACACAATGTGTCTTTCTGCTGCTAAGTCTTTGATTATGCTCTACACACCCCTGCAACAAACTCTCTTTTTTCCTCCTGATGGATGGGAAGGTGATTGACTGTAACATCTGTCATATTAGGCTTTTACCAGCACATTTGATGGATCAATCACATAAAGGCACAGCTTTCCTTAACAATTGCATCTCCCTGCTAGGATGCTTTGGTTGATAAGTTAGTAAGCGTTAGATTTTAGCTGTCTCTCTCTCTCTCCTTTGGCCAGGTGCCTTTGTGTGGCATACACACCTTGTGATGGTGTACAGCAACTCTATTCAACCCATCATCCTAGAGATGTGGCTGGTGAGAAGAATTTGTTTTTTCTCCTCCAATATTTCCTCAGCCTGTTGAAACCCAATTCAAGTTTCATGGACCAGCTGATCACTTCCTTCCTGCATGAGGACACTCACCCCCAGAATGCTTTCTTTGCTGAATAGCGTGTACACAATCACTGTCATAAAATTTAATTTTTGTTTATGGCCTCTTTTAGTTTCTAAGGGTTCCTTGAGTCGGATTTATCTTTCCTGATTAGGAAATTCTTTTAAGATTGAGAATAGGACTTAGACCTTCTCTCCAGTCCATACTTAATGTAAAACTAAGCACATACATAATTTGATAAATCAAAGTTGCCATTTGTCTTACTCCATTTTTGTAGCTTATAACAGAATATATGAAACTGAGTAATTTATAAAGAATAGGAATTTATTTCTTATAGTTATGGAGGCTAAGAAGACCAGGGTCAAGGGGCTGCATCTGGTGAGGGTTTTCTTGCTGGTGGGAACTCTCTGTACAGTCCTGAGTGGGCACAGGGTATCACATGGGCTGAGTGTGCTAGCTCAGGTCTCTCTTCTTATAAAGCCACCAGCCCCACTCCCATGATAACCCATTAATCCATTAAACCACTAATTCATGAATGGATTAACCTATTCATGACGGCCGAGCACTCGTGACCCAATCGCTTCTCAAAGGCCCCACCTCTGAATACTGCCACATTGGGGATTAAATTTCAACATGAGTTTGGAGAGGACAAGTATTTATACCATAGCACCATTAATTGTAAGATTTATCATTGTTTTATGTACCATTAAAAAAGAAAAAAAAATTGAAAATTGAACTATGATTTAAAATTTTTATTTTAAATTGATTGATATTTTGATTATACATTTTACATATATAAAAATGGAATGTATAAGCAAAATATACTGTTTAAGATAGCCCTAAAACTTCATTCATCAATATTTTGATTATACATTTTACATACATAAAAAATGGAATGTATAAGCAAAATATACTGTTTAAAATAGCCCTAAAGCTTCATTTATTGATATTTTGATTATACATTTTACATATATATAAAATGAAATGTATATGCAAAATATACTGTTTAAGACCGCCCTAAAACTTCTTCACAGATTCTATTTTGTATAATTTTCAACTTAGTTATTGCTGCCTGTGCTTTCCAACAATCTCATTCTCTGTCCCATCAAGAGCAACAGTAAAGCAGCCGTCCTTTTAAGAGCCCTTCACTATTGTTTTGGGAATTGTCTTTCAAGCTGCAGATACCCATCTCGTAAGTTTGGATATTGGATCTTTCTTGATCTTATCGGAGAAAGTCAATTAATCTCAACGGCCAGACTTATACTAATTCCTCAAAAGTTGTTGAAGAGCTTTTACCACCAAATGTTGAGAGGTTGTAGTTGTCCAGTTTTGCTCCCAGAGTCCCAAGCCATATGTGGTAAAGGGTGGACTCATGGGAGATAATAATATGCAGTCTCTATCCATCTAAGGAGAAATTGTCCGTATACAAACTCTCCTGTGGATGGGAGTGAGAAAGTAATCAAGGAGATTATCCTGAGAGTTCATTTGTATGGAAAGCGCTAGACTCTTGGAGATCTCATTTTTTCCCCCTGAATATCGACAAAGAACCAGAGACATTCTGCTGGGAGGAAATTAGATTTCAAAGTGGTTAATCCTCCCCAAATGGAAATCTGGTAAAGAATTTATGTGTGGAGCCTGAAATATACACAGCAGAGCCAAGTGACTCAGTCAATTTAGAAAAGTTCACATTTTAATTAAATACAATGGCAGAAAGAAAAGAGGAGAAATGTTATCCTGCTTTTCAAAGATACATAAAACTATTATAAATATGATATGTAAGTAATGTTATTTGGTTTATTATTCTGCAAACTATGCAATACACACATAAGGGTATTTATTTTTTATTATTATGGCCCTTTAGCCCCTGTAGTTAGGCCTCCTCAAAAAGCAAGAACCATTTTTGTTTAGTACATTACATGCAAAGAAAAATGGCTTAATAAATGAAGTATAGCTGTTAAGAGGATTTAATGATTCGTCATTTTTCTTTCACATTAAACAAACAAACAATTTCAATGTTTGGGCAGGACTGTGCCCTAGGTAAGAACATTTTTGTGTAATCTAGGTTACGTACTGAAACCATCTTGTTTGAATCCATAGATTGTACATAGTGTGTTTCATCTAAGGAAAAAAAAATAGGTGGTCTGAAGGGATATTATAATTTTTCCAAAATTTTCCAAGTTTTAAGAATAAGCATTTTATTCAACTCCTTAAATTTCAGTCTTCTAGGTAAGAATTTTTTTTAAAAAAACAACTTTATTGAAGTATAATTTACATACCATGCAATTAATTCATTTTAAGTGTACAATTAAATGATTATTAGTAAATTTACCAAGTTGTACAGCTATTCACATAAATCAGTTATAGAATATTTCCTTCCCCCTATTGAGACCCCTGATTCCCATCCCCAACTACATTTCAAG
>CAUYRT010067497.1:0-54759 GCA_963574885.1 Lepilemur ruficaudatus | reverse complement strand
ATTAAATGACAGGACAGGTTTTAGTTCCTCTCTCCCAGTTGAAGGTGCCGACTACAAAGCATTTGACAGGGAGGTTGAGGAAAGGAAGCCAAAGGTCTGGATCACACCAGACCAGATGGACAGTCCTGAATAATTGGGTGTCTTTTGGAAACAACTTTAAAGAAGCCCTGCCCTGAGCATTTATCATTGACTTATGACATGTGTTACTTTCCAATGGACTAATATGAAATCTATTCTAAGTTTAGTTACCTTTTGGAAGTAAGAACTGATCACCATTTGCTATAGACAATTGACAGAATTAGTATGCTGATTATACCTGCAAATATCAATCAGCTAAGAACTTCTTACACAAAAGGGTAATCCAATTGTCATTTTATTCTATTTTATTTTATTTTTGGAGACAGAGTCTCACTCTCATGCCTGGGCTAGAGTGCTGTGGTGTTAGCCTAGCTCACAGCAACCTCAAACTCCTGGGCTCAAGCCATCCTCCTGCCTCAGCCTCCTGAGTAGCTGGGACTACAGGGATGCGCCACCATGCCCGGCTAATTTTTTTTCTATGTATTGTTAGTTGGCCAATTAATTTCTATTTTTAGTAGAGACGGGGTCTCACTCTTGCTCAGACTGGTCTCGAACTTGTGACCTTGAGCGATCCTCCCGCCTCGGCCTCCCAGGGTGCTAGGATTACAGATGTGAGGCACCTTGCCTGGCCCCAATATGCTCTTGGCATTGATATGAAGCTGCTTTGGAAACTCGTATTTTAAAGCAAAGGAGTGCAAAGTGAAACAGTCAAGACATTTTCCTTATGGGAAACAAAAAGTGCTTTTTCAAAGAAGACTTAAAAATATTTTAGTGTCTTTCCTTCCTTACGCCCCTTTTCTTTCTTTCTTGTTAGTCTAGCAAGATTGACCTACTAAGTGATGCAATAGAAAAAGTGAATTTTAAGGAGGGAGTTTTGAAATAGGCATGAGGAAACATTGTGAGAAGAGAGACTATTCCCAGCACAAGGCTGAAGAAGTTTCTGGGTGAAAGATGTGCTTACTGTGGAAAAACAGGATACCTATGGATCATTACAAAACTAAGGAAGCTAGAAAGTAGGACTGTTTCTTTCTTGTAAAACTTGCTATGGGAAAATAGAGAAAAAGAATTCAGATAATACTTCTTAGCACTAGGAGGGCTTTTAGCTGAAGCAAAACAAAATTCATGGAGAGATATGATATCCTTTACAAAGTTTAAATTACAGTACCTCAAAAAACTCAGAAGGCATAGGTATTAATACATAGAAGTTGTACTTTTTAGAAAATATGGCAAATATACTAAGTAGACAGTCTGGGTTTGATTTCTGGCTCCTCCATTTACTAGCTCTGTGTCTCTGGACCAATCCTTAACTTTTCTGTGCCTCAATTACCTCATTTGTAAAATGGGGATACTCAGAGTAACTACCTCATAAGATAGGAGCATTAAATGAACTTATATATGTAACAGTTCCTAGAAAAGAGCTTGACACATAGTGCTCTAAAAGTATTTAATGACATTAAATAAATAAACACACAACTTGTTAATTGCACAGAAAGCAACATGTTAATTTTCATAACGCTTTCTTTCATTGGTTTGAAATATTTCAGAGATTCTCTGTCTGGAATTGTTTGAGACATTTGATTAGCCATGAAAAAAGGTCTTTCTTTCCTCATTTTTGGTCAGAGGTGACATTCTCCTCCATCTTATTCGTAAGTGTTGGTTTTAAATCGGCTTTCAAAATTGAAAACTCTGAAAGGATAAAATGTTGTTGCCAGTGAAGATATCTAAAAGAATTTGAAGCAGGCTCAGGAGGTAATTTGGAAGAAAGAGTTTCAAAACCAGTTGGCAGCATTACTGAAGTAAGTGCATGACTTCCTGATGTGACTACTTTGAAGATAAAAATTCTTTTTTGATGTATAAGTTCAGGTACATTTGTTGAAGAAAAACAATATATTGTTCTCTAACTTTGCCATATATCTATTTATGTATAAGAAGAATATTTGCCTTCATTAGCATTACTTTTTAAATTTCATAAACAGTTTTTCTTTGAAAAAATAGCTGGGCAGCAAGCATGGGTGTTCAAAATCACTTCTTTCTTTGGATGAAATTGGATTATTAGTAAAAATAACTCTGAAAACCCCTGTGAATCAATTCTCCACTATATCTAGAGGCTGTTATTGAGCAGATATTAGTTATAGTTTACATTTATTGTGCCAACATTTTGGTAAATATTTTACAGGCACTATTTCACTTAATACTCGTAATAACAAAGAAATACTATAATAATTTTCATTTCACAGAAGAGGAAGTAAAAGTTTAGGGGAGAGTAACTCATCCAAGTTCTCATAACTAGTAAGTGACAGAGCCAGGCAGTTTGAGGACAGCTGCCACATTCTTAGCCGATTCACCGTACCATTTCCTTGAGTGGGAATTTAGTGAAGCTAGTCGCAATTTCCCTCATTGTCCTCTCCATCATGAAGTACTGTGGCCTGGAGGCCGTGCTAGGACAATAGGCAGCAAGTGGGACCTCTTACTAGAAGGGAGCACCTTTTTAGTTCCCTAGACGCTGGAGCTGGAACTGTCTCTCCATGAATAGCCCCTAGAGAAGAGCACATCGCGTGTGGTGACAGATTGCTGAACCCAGTGATGCCTCCCCACCCCCGTTGATTGCCAGTTTGGGCTGGTTTCTTCCTGGGGTTAGTAATCGGGTAATTGAAGCTGTGGGTAGAGGCAGGGCATGTGAAGTGTTTTGGCAACACCAGGCTCGTACAAGGGTTGCTAAGGAATACCAATGTTTTGTCACTCAGAGGTAATGTGATGCGTCTCTTGTATCAGTCTAGGTGGGTAGGAAGGTAATTTTCTAATGTTATAGCCATGATCCTATTTTAAGATAAGAGTAAGTTTTTCTCATAAGATACCCATCAGAAGTAAGATATTATCCTTTTGCCAAATTTCACAGGACTCTATACGCATTACTGAAAAATAATATGACAATAATTTAGTTTTAGTATGGTGGGATAAGCTACAGGTCAACCTTAAGTTGTGTATCTACGTCTATTGCTAGTGTACCAAAAGTTATCATAGTCAGCTAATTCATTCCCAAATGATCATGGAATAAATAGATGTGAAATGCCATCTGCTTCCTAAAATTTCCCCAGAAGCTGATGTACCTCTATAGATAGCTGTTGTAACCTGGCAATTCAGACATTAATGGTTACAGTGTAACCATTATGGTTATTAATGTAACCATTATGAATAACTTATGTTGTTTTTTACTTCTCAATGTTCAATTACCTACACTTTTTGTCCAGTGAACATTTGCCTACATTTTTCGTTGTCTGACTTAGGCTATTTTAGTAAGTGACAATCACAAATTCCAATTCTATAGAAGACTATCTCTTCAGTACGTTGAAATTAATTTATTTATCCTATGCAACTACAAAGTTATGACTACTGATGATCCAATGATATTACTGCAATCACATACTTGATAAAAATAAGCACAATACTTAAGAGTGTGAATATTTTAGAGACATTATTGATTAATTGTTAGCTAATATTCTAAGATGCCAGATTCTGTCAAAAAGGCAGGATTAATCTTGAGTTGTATAATTATCCAGTCATCCAATATTTAAGTACTTATGTATAAATGTTATATTCAAGGTGACATTAGGAGTTGTGCAGTGTTTAAAAGTTATTCAGAAGTACATGCTTTCTTTAAGGAGCTTATATCTCATAAAGTTATTTGTGCAAGTAACTATAGTCTAAGACATAAAGTTATTACATAACTTTAGTAGTAATACATGTTATTGCTAAGGCAATAAGGTGTACTACTAGGGTACTACTAGGTGTACTAAAGTTATTACATAACTTTAGTAGTAATACATGTTATTGCTAAGGCAAGTAAGGTATACTACTAGGGTTGAGGAGAGACAGGGAAAGGTTGCTTCTATAATAGCTGATATCATTAGGAGAGGCTTTGAAGTAGCATCTGAGTTGGGTAGTTCCTGGGGGGCTGAGGAGTGGGGAGAAATGGCATTTAGGTCAAAGGCCCGATGTGAGGGAAGCCCTGCAACTAGAACATTGGGACTTTATTTGGAACAGCAAGCCTGGAATCTAAGTTACTGTACAGGGAAAGTAAGAATAACTGGATAAGAATAGATTCCCAATAGAGAATACTGAATGGCCTGACAAGGGGTTTGGCGTTTATGTATTGAGGTAAGGAACAATATCGGGGGAGGAGAATGGTAGATTTAAAACCATGTTTTCAGAAGTTTGATATAGCCCTACTGTGTAGTAAATACTGAAGGGGGAGGACTTGAAGGGGATAATCAGTTGGGCTACTGTACAACTCATAAACAAGGCTACAAGAGCCTGAACAAGAAGGAGCAGAAGGCATGGGTGTCAGAGATATTGGGTTAGAATGGCAGGACCTGAAACTGATGGCACGTGGATGCAGGAGAGAGAGAGGTCCATTGAAATGCTTTTCTGCCTAGGTAACTGACAGGAGAGCAGAATCACACATAGAAATAGGAAATTCAGGAGAAGGAAGAAAGAGTTTGGGAGGAGAAATGATGGATTCACACCAAGTTTGAGGCGCCCCTGGGACAAGTAGGTGGCATTATCTGGTAGACACTTGGAATGCTGGATGGAGAGAAGAGAATCAGAGCTGGAAATAAAGATGTGGGTGTTGTTGAAAGGATGGATGAGAGCACACGGGGAGACGTTTCTATGAGAGGGAAATGAGGTCTAAAGACAGATCTTCCATGAAGCACTTGCATTTAGATGGCATAGGAGGAGGGGCACCCACATGGAAGTTTATTTTGGGGTCAGATATTATTTATAATAGAGCTTGATACCTGGGCCACATAACTGAAAGGAGCATGTGTCATTTCAAATAAACAGATCACGAGGAGCAAAAAGACAGAACAGTCACTGTGTGACTGTTACAGCAATTTTAAGACATTTAGTTACCCTGTGGTCCAAATACTTCATTTTACATGTAAGAGTTTGAAACTTCAAGATGTTAAGTGACCTGCTTAGTAAGATATGCCGCAGCAGAGCCAAGACTGGTGAGCAGATCTTCTTACTTCTCAGTCCTGGGCTCTTTTTACTTTTCCTCACTGTCTCCACCGAAAAGAAGAAGAAGAAAGAAAAAAAAAAAAAAAAAGAAAAGAAAAAGGGGAAAAAACATAGTCATGGTTGTGGGCATTTAGACAAGGATAAAAGTAAATAAAAATAGAAGCCATCATACTGCCTTACCAGAAAGAGAGGATAAGTGTTTTCCTACATCAGCTGAAACAGTTGGAAGAGGCAAGTTAGAAGCAATCATGAGCAAATTCAATTAGTCAAATGTTTTCTGATTCATTCTGCTAAAAGGTGAGCATCTTATAACTTCGTGACTAGCTTTGCTGATATCTGCAATGCTTAGGTATGAAGAGAACAATAGTAGAAGCTGCTTATTAGAATTAAATACTATCAACAACATGGAGCTGGCTGGTAATGTGCAAATAATGGTAACCTTGGAAGAAAGGACTGTTCCCCATCAAAATACCAATAACATTCTTCACAGAAATATAAAATATAATCCTAAAATGTTATATGGAACCACAAAAGACCCAGAATAGCCAAAGCCATCCTGAGCAAAAAGAACAAAACTGGAGGAATGACATTACCTGACTTCAAATTATACTATAGAGCTATAGTAACCAATACAGCATAGTACTGGCATAAAAACAGACACATAGACCAATGGAAGAAAGAGAACCCATAAATAAATCCATACATCAATTTATCTTTGACAAAGGTGCCAAAAACATACAGTGGGGAAAGGACAGTCTCTTTAATAAATGGTGCTGGGAAAACTGGATAGCCACATGCAGAAGAATGAAACTAGACCCTTATCTCTTACCACATACAAAATCAATTCAAAATGGATCAAAGACTTAAATCTAAGACTTGAAACTGTGAAACTAAGAGAAAACATTGGGAAAATGCTTCAGGACATTTATCTGGGTAATGATTTCTTTAATAACCCCAAAACATAGGCAACCAAAGCAAAATTGGACAAGTAGAATCACATCAAACTTAAAAGCTTCTGTACAGCAAAGGAAACAATCAACAAAGGGAAGAGACAATCCACAGAATGGGAGAAAATATTTGCAAACTACCCATCTGACAAGGGATTAATAACTAGAATGTATAAGGAGCTCCAACAACTAAATACAAAAACAATCAAATAATTTGATTAAACATGGGCAAAAGATCTGAATAAACATTTCCCAAAAGAAGACATACAAATGTCCTACAGGTATATGAAAAAATGCTTAACATGATTAGGCATCAGAGAAACGCAAATCAAAACTACAATGAGCTATCATCTCATTTCAGTTAAAATCACTTTTATAAAAAAGACAGGTGATAATGAATGCTGGTGAGGATGTGGAGAGAGGGGAACCCTCATACAGTTTTGGTAGGAATGTAAATTAGTACAACCACTGTGGAGAACAGTATGGAGGTTCCTCAAAAAACTAAAAACAGAACTACCATATGACCCGGCAATCCCACTGCTGGGTATATACAAAGGATGAGAATTTTGTATATCAGAAAGCTATTTGTATGCCCATGTTTATTGCAGCACTATTCACAATAGCCAAGATTTGGAATCAACCTAAGTGTTCATCAGCAGATGAATGGATAAAGGAATTGTGGTACATATATGCAATGGAATGTTATATAGCCATAAAAAGAATGACTCCTGCCATTTGCAACAACATGGATGGAACTGGAGAAGATTATGTTAAGTGAAATAAACCAAGTATGGAAAGAAAAATCTCGCATGTTCTCACTCATATGTGGGAGCTAAATATTAAAACAATCTCATGTAGACAGAGAGTAGTAGAATGATAGTTACTAGGGGGTAGGAAGAGTAGCAGGGATGAGGGGGATAAAGTGGCCATGGTTAGTAGGTACAAAAATATGGTTAGATAATTAGAACGAACAATATTTGATAACACAGCAGAGTGATTATGGTCAATGATAAGTTATGGTATACTTGAAAATAACTAAAAGTGTGGAATTGCAATGTTCCTAACACGAAGAAATGATACATGCTTGAGGTGATGGATACCCCAATCACCCTGATTTGATTAATGCACACTGTATGCCTGTGTCAGAACATCACATGTAACACTTTATATAAATATGTAAAACTACTATGTACCTATAACTACAAATAAAAAATTTTTAAAAAAGAAGAAAAGGAATGTGCTAACAATATTTCTAGAAAAGAATCCTGGGCATAGATAGAAGTTCACTAGATTTCAATGAAAGTAGATTTTAAAAATTCTTGAAAAAAATTCTTTAAAAAATTCTTGAAAAAGGAGCAAACTTTTTAAGAGGGAAGAGAGATCATAAAGAACAGGCAATTTACAAATGGCAACATGGACACAATTAAAAATGATCTCAGGTAAGAAGGAAGGAGAGCTACTATGAAAGAACCAAACCAAATAGTTAAATAGCTTAATATCACTGAGAGCTTCCCAATGAGTTCATGCAGCTGAGAATACAGGTAAGAGGGTGGCACCTGTTTGTAATAATGTACATAAGGCATAAATCCAGGATGATGTGAAGATGTGAAGCTCATGAAAAGCACTGAGGGCACAAAAATCCTGTGTGTGTGTGTGTGTGTGTGTGTGTCTGTCTGTCTCTGTGTGTGCATGTATGTGTGTTATGCTGAGAGCAAAAAGATAAAGGTAATGAGACTACTGCTGAGATACATAGTGTAATATTAAAATGACAGTGAGAAATACAATTGTTCCACTCGTATTTTACTTTCATATTTTTGATTAAGGAGAATAATCTTGATCCTGAAAGGGTAGGACAAAAATGCTCAAAGGGAAATTGAAGCCCAAGAGAAAACAGAACAACAAAGACAGAACTACTGTAGTCTTCTGTCTCTGGCGAGTTTCATTTCAGGAAGTAGAAAAATTTATAGACATGACAGGAAAATATTGTTAAGTAATCTCCTTGGAATCTTGGATGAGGTGAAAAGATACCAAACAACTGAAAGTGGCAAATGCTCCAAATTTTGAAGAGGGAATAAGGTGAATGATGAATATTTAAAGACTGGTGAATTCTTAGCAAAGTTGTGGAATGAAATATATTTATTAATAGACAGGGAATATGGAATTTAGAAAAGAAATGTCTAGGCAATTGCATTCAATTACTACAAACAAAGCATTTAAAACTTGCATTATTTCTTGTTAATTATTTCAAGATCTATAGATGTTGAAGATTATTATGATCATAATAATAGCTAACATTTACTGAGATGTTTTATGTGTTAGGAACTACTTAAAGTACATAAATGTATCAATTTATTTAATCTTCTCTAAATCTTTGTGAGGTAGGGATCATGTTTATTTCCATTATGTAGGTGAAGAAACCAAGGAACGAAGATATCTAGATCATAGCAATGCAGTATATCTTAGTTTCACCTTAGCGTTTGACTGTTTCTACTTTATTCTGGTGGAATTTGTGGAAACATGAACAGAAAGGAATATTTATTTGAAGGTGACTATCTTAAACTTTTTTTAAACCAATGCCCTGTAGAAAGATAAATAGACAACCAAAATTAAACAAACCCAACAAACAAATACACATAGACATATTGCAGTAACCCTATTTATTTATTTTTTAGAGACAGGGTCTTGCTCTGTCACTCAGGCTGTAGTGCAGTGGCTCCATCATAGGTAACTATAACCTCAGACTCCTGGGCTTAAGTGATCCCTCCTGCCTTAGCTTCCCAAATGGCTGGGACTATAGGTGTGCACCACCATGCCTGACAAATTTTTTAATATTTTTGTGCAGGGATGTCTCTATGTTGCCCAGGCTGATCTTTAACTCCTGGCCTCAAGTGATCTTCCCACCTTGGCCTCCCAAAGTGCTGGGATTATTAGTGTGAGCCACCATGCCTGGCCTGTGGTAACTTTCTGAATCAGAATTTCTAGGATGAATTTGTGGTGGGCTTGAAGTTTTATGTTAAAAACTGCTTCTGGTGATTTTAATGACCAGCCAGATTTGGAAAACAATGCAATAAAAGACAACCAAATCAAGATTTCAAAACATCTTGGCTGGGGCCGGGCCTGGTGGCTCACACCTGTAATCCTGGCACTCTGGGAGGCTGAGGCAGGAGGATCGCTTGAGGCCAGGAATTTGAGACCAGTCTGAGCAAGAGCAAGACCATGTCTCACTAAAAAAAGAAAAAAATTATGAAAAACAAAACAACATCTTGGCTGATAGGGATGATGGACACAAATTAATGATTAATTTTATTATTAATAAGTATAAACTATAAAACTTTATAAAATACGTTAATCATAGAATATTTGGAAAATTCAGACAATTTTAATGAAAAATATAAAAATCATCCAGAATTCTACTACTTTAGAAATAACTACTGGCAGCAATTTGGTGCATTTTATTCTAGGCTTTTTTCAATACATCCAAACCACAGATATACATGCTTACACAAACACTTGTGCACATACCAAAGAGGCTCATACATACAATTTTGTGTTCCATTTTTTGTACTTAATATTATGTCATTAGCATTTCCCATGTAAATTTTATTAAAGGGAAAAAATGAAATTTTATTAAAAATATTGTTTGGTTTAATCAAGCCCCTCTTTACTGGTTTTCAGGTTGTTTTGAATATTTTGCTCTTATCAGTAATTGTGTGATGAAGCTTTTTGTATCTAAATTTTAGGCCACTTTTCTCTGATTATTTCATTAGAATATGTTCTTAGAAGTTAGTTACCGAGTCAAGGGGTATGGATGTTTTAAAAATTATTGATACAGATTGCTAAAACACTTTAATGAAAAGTTGTTGTTTTAACATGTATCTTCACAAAACAGTGTCCATCATCTTTCTCTTACTAATTATAAATATTACAAGTAAAAAATACATTAGCAATTTGAATAGAACAAAATAGTATTTCAGTGATGTTTTAATGAGATTTATGAAAGTAATATGGTCAAACATTATTCATAATTTTCTTGGCTATTTGTATTAATTTTTTTTACATTGCCTTTGTAATATCAACTCATTTTTCTGTGAAGCCTATCATTTATTTAACAATTTGTAAGAGCTCTTTAAATTAGAGATTGCAACTTTTTGTTTACCATAGTAGATGTAAATGCTCATTCTTATTAATATTTGTCTTTAAATTGTATTTATGATGTCTTTAGAAGTACTGAAAACTTTTTTCTATTGCTTGGATATTTTTAATATCATTTGTCATCTGAGATCCAATAATTATTAATACATATTTTCTTCTAGTTCCTTAAAGATTAAAGAAACCTTTGTAATTCAACTGACTTTATTTTGATTTACAGTAGATGCTAAAGATCTAATTGTTTTTCTAAAATTTTAAGTAGTTATCTGAAATTTTATTAAAGAATTCTTTCCTGTTGATTTAGGATGTAACTTTTGTTATTTACCATGTTTTAAAATATACATTATGGTCTTGTTCCAGGTTATCTCTATAGTTTTTCTAATTATTGATTTTGGTACCAATACTACATAGTTTAGATCATGCACCAATAAGGTAAATTAACATTTTATTGGACAAGTTTTCCTTTATTGCTTTTATCAAAAATGTCTTGATTAATAGCAGCAATTTATTTTTCTAGTTGGACTTTGGAATTGTTTTGTTAAATTCCAGTAGAAACAAAATTGAAAACTTAACTAATTCCTTATTTCTCCTCATATCCACCAAATTGAAGAAACCAACCAACCAAAAAATAAAATAAACAGGAAAACAAACAAACAAAAACTATACACCTTGATGGAATTTAAAAAGTTATTCTTAATAATAATAATCACTATTCAGAGACAGAGATTGATAATGTTATATAAGATTTGTATCTGCAGGATTTATTATAGTTCATATAAAATTGAGATTAATTTTACGTAATTAGTAATATGAGCTCTTTCTTTTAATATATGGTGAATATAATGATATACCATGTTGTTAGATAATCTAAATTTTTTCTAATATCTCTATATTATTCCAACACACACACACACACAAACTCGGTTAAGCTAATCTCTAATTTTGGCCATTGAGTATGTTATAGTACTTTTGTACTATAAGAAATGACTCTGTTATATTATGAACATCTTAGGATGTCCATCTTTGTGGTCATCTCTTATTTTTTTTAGTATATGCTTCTTGTAATGAAATTCTAGGCCAAAGTATAAAATAGTTTTTGAGTGTTCTTATATCAGTTGCCAAATTGTCTTGTATTAGCAATTTCATGCTTTCACTAGCAGTGAATGAGAAAGCCTTCTTAGAGATTGTGATTGGAATTGAATTAAACTTAAATTTGGGAGTATATGACAGATTTTCTGTTTTCAAACTACACATGCAGGAATGATATGCATCTTCAGTCACATATAGTATGCCACTTAGGAAAGTTTAATTATATAAATCCTGCACATTTGTTTAGTAAGTATAAAAAACATTTCTTCATATAAATCCAACACATTTCCTTACTAGGATTATTTTTAGGTTTTAATTTTTTTTTGACATTGTAGCTATTAGGAATGAGATATTTTCACATAATATTTTCTTGGTAATTTTTCAGAAAGCTATTGATTTTTGTATATTCATTGTACGTCTGACTTCTTTACTGAACTTTTATAGATTAATTCTTATTCTTAACTTTAGAGACCTTGAAGATGGGAACTAGAGAGTTTATTCACTTTCTCAAATCATATGGTTGGATCTAGTGGTGGAACTTTTGTTGAACCTAATTTCTATAACTCCAAGGGTGAGGCTTTTTATACCACACCTTATTACTTGCCAAATATGTCAGTAGAAATATAATTCCCCAAATAAGGGACATTATAACACCAAGGGCTCTGTACTGGTCAGAGTTCTGTTCAACTTTCAGCACCAACTTGTAACAGTGACACTGACATTTTGGAGAGTGTCCAGAATGAGTCTCTGCTATGAGGAATGATTGAAATCCAGAAAATGAAGCTGTATAGCTTCACGGGCTACAGTCATGATGACTGGGTGGAAATTCAAGGCAACCAGATTCCGGAACAGTATGTCAGAGCTCTTAACCCAGAAGGCTGTTCTCAAATGGGTTAGAGTGTGTTTGGGAGTATTGATCGACCTGATATTAGAAATACTCAAGAAGAAGCTGGGTGAGCCCCTCTTGAACATGGTACAAAGAGGGTGGGAATATGGGCAAAGAGATATCTAAGTTTTCTCCTGGTCCTCTGATATGTTTGCACCCAGATTTGAAATGTCCTACTTCTTAAGTTAGCCATGGAAATTGGGCACGGTTGTCACTAATATTAAATACTTACGAGGTGAATTGAAAAAGCACAAATTTTCTAAACCTCATTTTATTCAGGAACTTTAATTTGTTTCCCAACCTTACAACACATTCTAACAGATCTCTAAATAGGATCCAGCTTGTGTTCTACTCTTTTATTCCTTTGTCTATCCTTCCTTGTTTGTTCTAATGAATAGTGACAAAACAAAACAAGGATAAACAACAAACACAAAACAAGTCGCTGAATAATCAAGGGGTCATGGTAAACTTGGCTAGGTCTTCAGTAAAAAGAAATCTGTTAGCAGGCCAGACAATCATTAGCTTTTCCCCCTTCTCGGCAGGATTGTATTTGCTCATTCATTCATTCACTCGCTCACTCAGGATAGTTCTGTTTTGTTTTGTTTTGTTTTGTTTTTTGGTGCTCCAGCTAGTATTGAGCTCACTGTTGGGTGAACTGTGAAAGATGCAAAGACGTCTTTGCCTTAAGAAGTCTTAGCTGGAGGGAAGAGCCTGCAATGTCAGAGGGATGGTGAGGTGGGGTAACAAAGGAATATCCTGGCATATTGGATGCTCTGAAAAATGACTTTGATTCCATTCCAGCTCTCTTAAAACAATGACAAATGCTTCTGAAATGGAACCACCTTTGCTCCTGGTAGACTGGGGAAGTTGGGAGGAGACTGCAAGGGATCAAGGACTCTTTGGGGTTTAAAAATTTGTTTAAGCTCAATAGCAAAAAATACATAAATAAATTAATTAAAAAAATGGGGACAAGATCTGAACTGACATTTCTCAAAAGAAGACATACAAAATGGCCAACAGGTATATGAAAAATATTCAACATCACTAACCATCAGAGAAAATGCAAATCAAGACCACAATACAATTATCCTCATCCCAGTTAAAACAGCTTGTGTCAGAAAGACAGACAATAACACGTGTTCTCCCTTATAAGTGGGAGCTAATTAATGTGTAAGGAATAAGAGACATTGGAGACTCCAAGAAAAGACAGGCAATAATCGATGGTAGCGAGGATGTGGAGAAAAGGGACTCCTCACACACTGTTGGTGGGATCATAAATTAGTACAGTCTCTATGGGGAACAGTATGGAGGTGCCTCAAAAAATTAAAAACAGAACTTCAATACGATCCAGTAATTCCACTACTGGGCATATACCCAAAAGAAAGAAAATCCACATATCAAAGAGATATCTGTACTCCCATGTTTATTGCAGTGCTACTCACA
Source organism: Lepilemur ruficaudatus (assembly GCA_963574885.1). Taxonomy (NCBI): domain Eukaryota; kingdom Metazoa; phylum Chordata; class Mammalia; order Primates; family Lepilemuridae; genus Lepilemur; species Lepilemur ruficaudatus. The sequence goes on along the minus strand of CAUYRT010067497.1, from coordinate 41,148 downwards.
ATAGCCAAAATATGGAACAACTTAAGTGTCCATCAATGGATGAACGGATAAAGAAAATGTGGTATATATACACAATGAAATATTATTTAGCCATAGAAAGAATGAAATCCTATCATTTGCAGCAAAATGGATGAAACTTGAGGCTATTATGTTAACTGAAATAAACCAAGCACAGAAAGAAAAAAAAAATGCATGTTCTCATTCATATGCAGGAGCTAAAAATAAAAGGGTGGACTTCATGAAAACGAAGACTAGATTTGCTATTACCAGAGTCTGGGAAGGGGAGGGGGAGGACAAAAAAAAGAATGTAAATGCATTTAATACCACTGATCTGTACACTTAAAAATGATAAAGATGGTAAATTATATATATTTACCTATTAAAAATTTAAAAAATAAAGAAAACATGATTAAGCAAAGTAGAAACTCCAGAGATTCTTCTCTTGACCCCATGTCAAACTCATTCATAAGAGTGAACAACAGAAACTTGAAGTTCTGAAGAGGGATGAGGATCTCAGTTTTGATGTTTATAAGAATTTATGATGATGTTGTGTTCAGAGAATCTGACAAGCAGAAGAGTGGATTCAAGTTCCAGCCTTTAACTAATCCTGTAACTTTTCTTGGCCTTAGGTTGTTCACCTATAAAATGGGAATGGTAACATCTGCTTTTGAAAATACTATTTAGATAGATAATGGATGTGCAAGTTTTTACTTTTATTTATGTATTTATTTTCTATATCCCAAATCATCAGACAAAAATGTTTTATTTCTTTAAAGCCTAAACACTATGTAAGAATAGATGCTGTTATTTTTGGTAGTAATCTCAGAATTCTTTTGCTTAAGAGATGTCCTTTATATTCTAGATTTATTAGCATAGATGGATTAGGAATAGCTGTTGTAGCTCATTTGACTACATTATATCATCCTATGCCAATCACTGATGTAGTCTTACATTGAAAATTTGATACTTAGGACAGAAGCCAGTTTTGATTTCCATTTAGAGCCTCTTAGGACAACCTTGTTCTATGTCTTAAATGGCTTGATGGAATCCTCTCATTCCCTGGAGCTTTACGTAAAAATTGTTGAGTACAGATCTCACTCAAACTACTTTGATGATGTTATAGGAAAGTATACATGCCACAGGTTTCTGGGTCAGGGAGTTCTTAAATTTTCCTGGAGTCTCTTCCCAAAATGACACCCCTGCCATTAAAATAAATTAAAATATTTTAATTTTAATTTCATTTTAAGAGAGGCTAGGTAGTTTGAGACTGCAGATTAGGAAATGGAAGTCTTATTTCAGCATTAGCACTGAACTGCAATGCATTTGTTTATACTCTAGGTAGTTTTAGATGCTTATTCTCTTATTTGTTTTAATCACAGTTTTCTAAAGAAGCAGATTGGCCTTTTGACCATCCAGTAATGTTCAGAAAGTTCATGGGGAGCCTCGTCAGTAGAGGACTTAGCAAAGTAGCATTATCATTCTGTTGCACACTAGAAAAACCTTCCCCCGTTATCAAAAAGCAATTTCCTTAATGAGCTATCAAAATTATTGTACCTAATCACACGCTCTCCTTTATGAGTGGGCTGTTATGTTTGGCAAAGAGATATGGTGTAGCATATTCGTTTGAAGAGACATTTCCCTCTCTGGAAGAAACGTGTAATCTCGGTACAGCACTGTGGAAAATTGTGCGGAAGCTTTATTGTTTGAATATTCTGGCACAGGACATCTTCATTTAGAAGACTGCTACATCATCATGTACCACCTTCATGTGAATGTCTTTGGATGCTCATGACAAATTAAAAGTTTTTTCCATAACTATGTCTTAACCATGAGGTCTGTTGGTTAACAATGGTGCATTACAAGTTCTTTTAGCCATTCATACTTTAAGAAGTCCTTAAAACTCTAAATAATACATAATCCAAACACATTAAGGTGGACTTTGGTCAAGATCCAGGCTGTTTGTTCTTGTTTTCATGCTCTTATGAATGAATGAGGGAAAATATATGTGGTCGGACTGGAATACAGAAGCAGGGCCGACTTCTTGTGCATGTGACTTGTGAAGTCATCAGGGCATCATGCTCAGAAGGCTCCGGCACGTAGTATAAAGCTGTGATGTTATCATCTTGAAATTTTGAATACTTTTTGAACAAGGGGCCACCACATTTTCCTTGTGTATGGAGCCCCATAAATTACATAGAAGCTTCTGCTTTTGAGTCATGAAACTACCTCATCGACTGATAGAAGATTCCGGATATTGACAAATAACAAATGAGATGAGACGGAGCGCCCAGTGACAAGGAACACACGCTAAAGAAATAACTAGAACCTGTCTCTGTCCATGTTATTGTTCTAATATTAGTCTTTGTACTGCGGAGATTTGTTTCATGTAAAAAACTTCCTGCCTCTTAAAGTCCTATATTTACAAGTCAAGAAAAAATTTTTCAGCAGTGGAAAGAAACAGAGAGTGAATCTAGGGAAATGTGAGAGCTCCTTATTTTTTTGTGTCATGAGCTGCTTTGGCGCGCAAATCTGGCTCTGTTGCTCAAATTCCAGTGTCAGGACTTCATGTGGCTCCTTTCCAAATGGAGGGAGTCCTGGGCAGGTGCTTGTACTTGTGATTATTATTGTTGTCTAGCTTTTGACAGAGCTCACCTCCTTCATGTTTATGCTCAAACGTCACCCTCTCTGTGAAGCACACCCTGACCACTCTACTAAAATTGCATCCCACTCCCATGCCCAACCTGGGCACTCCCAATTCCCCTTATTTTACTTCTTTTCATTTAAATGCATAAGGCTTGGCACATAGCAGGTGCCCAATAACCATTAATTGAATAAAGGCATGAGAGAATGAGTTGATGATGCACATTCCTTATGATTAAAGGCAAACCTTCATGAGAATAACAATGTCAGCTTTCTTCTTCCCTGTCCTTTCCTCAGCTAGATCTGTTCTCTGAAAATTGATTCTAGTTCTCAGAATTCTTCTGAGTTCACCACTCAAAAACAGTACAGATTTTGCTAGTCCATGATTTGTAGACAGGTTAAAGTCTAGTTCTCCAGTCTGAGCATCCCAATGTTAGTTAGTAATGGTATTTTCCAATATCACCGTAGGCATGAAGATAAGAATATTTGTTCTTTGTGGAGAAGGATGTCAAGAGTGTATGGAATGTTACTCGTCCTAGGGGATGTTTTTATTTCTGGGCACAGTCGACCTGGGCCTCTGCCTGATCTTCAGTGTGGGCCATGTTCGCTTCAAGAGAGGAACTCAGGGCCGGGCGCGGTGGCTCACACCTGTAATCCTAGCACTCTGGGAGGCCGAAGTGGGTGGATAGCTCAAGGTCAGGAGTTCGAAACCAGCCTGAGCAAGAGCAAGACCTCGTCTCTACTATAAATAGAAAGAAATCAATTGGCCAACTAAATATATATAGAAAAAATTAGCCGGGCATGGTGGCGCATGCCTGTAGTCCCAGCTACTTGGGAGGCTGAGGCAGAAGAATTGATTGAGCCCAGGAGTTTGAGGTTGCTGTGAGCTAGGTTGATGCCACGGCACTCTGTAGCCCGGGCAACAGAGTGAGACTCTGTCTCAAAAAAAAAAAAAAAAGAGGAACTCAGGAGGGACAACTCTGTCAGTGATACATTCAGTCCTTCATCCCACTCTTCTCCAGAATGCTGGAGACACAGGTATTGTCAGTTCCAGTGATGTTAAAAGTGAATTTCAAATTATTAGTCCACTTCCATTAGGTCTTCTTTTGTATAAAAATCAGCTATTTGTTAAAGTATGCAAGAACTTGAAAAGAACCTCAAGAGACTTTTAAAAGATGAAGCCTAATATTTAATCAGTTTGAAGCAGCCTTTTTTTCAAATTATAGTTGAAAACTGAACTCCGGCTGAGAAGCACTTTAACCATTAATTTAGTAAGGGAAGAGTTGGTACATGGATGAAGTAATGAAAGAGGAACATGAAAATATGTAATTGTGTCAAATAGAGTCTATATTTGGTACACCTAAACTGAAAAACCTCTTTTGAAAAATTGTTTCTTTGTACTTTCATAATTGTGCCTTTATTCTTTTTAAATCTTTGGGAAGACTTCTGACTAATCTAGACTTCCATTTACTGATATGTGAAATGAATGGCACCATCACAATAATTTAGTTTTCACTTTGAGAGCCTAAGTGCTACATTCCAACTACTTAATGTGTTTAATCTTCTTATGTTTTTTTTTTTAAAAGAAGACTTATACTTGGTTCTGTCAAGTTATAGGCATATACATTATTTTTTCAATTCTTTACATTGGAAATTGTGACTTTTACACACTGAAAATGAGGTAGAATGAATACAACAGTGAAATGATTTCATTTCACAGTCAGGAATTAGAGAAACAAATTTTAATATGAAAGTCAATTGGCACTTAGAGTGCAGAAGTTTTTTTTTTCTTTCAAAGTGAAGTCTGTGAGTTGCTGTGCTTGGGTACATTAGGCAATTGCCTTGTGATTTTGTTCTTGAAGTATAGAAAAATTCCTTCAGTGTAGAGAAATAGGAGGAAAAAATTAAAATGAAAAGATACTCTTTGAATTTTACCTGAGGTCAGAGACTCTGAATAGTTTAAGTACTTCCAAAAGTAAAAGTAAGATGATCCTTGCAAAGTCTCTGAATACGATGTGTTTTCATTTTCCCAGGGAGAAGGAGAATAGCTGAGGTGGCTTCCTGGGTAAGGCAAGGGTGGAGAAAGCTGGCATTTTCCAGGGTGTCCGGGAGAGGAGAGTGGATGTGTTGTTTCCATGGACACACTACTGCTCCATTTTTCCTCTAGGTGGTGACAAATGTGATTGGATTTAGTCTGGTGAGGTGTAGGCTAGTTTATGGGAAATTTGTTCCCATAAACTTTTTCTAATTTTTTTCCCCTACGATCTTTATACAAGTATATTACTTCCAAGCTAGAATTACTTTGCGATCTTACTTTGGAGATTTGCTTAATTCTTTCTAATGGGATATGTTTAGGCTAATGGAATAATCCAAAAAGTTTTTTTTTTTTTTTTAAATCATCAAAAAATCTTACATCTGTATATTCAGGAACCTATGTACTCTCTTGACTGCTTTTAAGGCATTATGACTATGGTGTATCTCTATTTGCATTTGGAATCCTCAGTGAAAATTCCTTGTCTTCCTGAATAACTATATGCAGCCATATCTTTGGGACATATACTGCTGCAGTGAGAGTTATAAGGTGCTCTGGAGGTAATAAGGGTTTAAGAAGGGTGTGCCCCAATTTAAAAAGGAAAACGTGGAACAAGGGTCTACTTGTGTATTTCAATTAGTTAATAAGGAGATAAAAGCACTAGAAAAAGCAGAGCTTATGACCACACAACTCACGCAGTCTAATAAAGTAACCTTTAGACAACAGCTGTAATGTAAAAGGCCCATGCCAAAAACAACAGAGCAGAGCCGAGTTCCTGTCCCTTAAAGCAGGACAGCTGAAATGGTAGCTGAGTTTAACAACAAGAAGAACAAAACAAACAACAATCCAGACCAAGGTTTTTTGAAGGAAGGAAAATGTAATCATTAGGAGTTAAACTTTTAAAAAAGCATTCTCATATGGAAAAGTGCCAACCTTATCAATAGACTTCTGGTTCCTTACCATGGGCTAAGAAAACATTTCAATTTATTAAATCCTTTCTGGGTGAAACTGGGACATTGTATCCATTTAGTAAAAATCCTAAATTGAGATTAGCATTATTAGTTATGCTATGAGAATTTGAAGGGCAAAGAAAAATATCCCTGATTTATCACAGGTTTTTAAAAAGTACTCATTTCTTCCTGATAGCTAGTATCAGTGGCAGAAAATGCTGAGAAATTGGGATGTTGATTTCCAAAGATTTTTTTTTAAAAACAATTATATTAAAAGTTGTAGCTATGATAAATGATTGTGCCACAGGGGTTTATAACATTTTTTAAAAAACTAGATCATTTAAGAAAAGTAATTCATTTCTTCTTTGACTCTTTCCCAGAACAAACATAAAAAATGCGCAATTATCCTTCCCAGTATTAACGAGATATTTTCCAAATCCATTGCATGCACTGCATTCCTGTATCAGGACCTTATTCAGTTTGTGACTCTGCTGGAAACTGATATCTTAGAATTAATCTGATACGTGCTTGTACCTACTTTTCTCTTGTTTAGTGCTTAGATTATGTATGCCAACATTCATTTTAATTCTGTTAGTCTTTCTGTAACATACCACCACACTATGAATAAAAAGTTTCAGGTCATTTGTTTCATTTATTTTTCTCTCCCCCTTTTAAAACAATCCTAACTTTTTGATAAATTCATTCCTTAGAAGTTTCCAAGTTGGGGACCTGTTTTTTGATCTAATGTTTGTCAAACAGAAATAAATTTAAGAGAAAACTGCATTTTTAAGGCACACAGAAGGTAAATGATAGTTAACCAAAGTGCCTTAAAGCTTTTGATTGCTGTTTAACATGTAGGCACAGTCTTTTCAAAAATCAAGAACATTGCCCTGCACTCAGGTTCCTAAGCCCAGGAGTTTCAGAGGGACACAAGGGTTAAGAGAGAAGCAGGGATGTGCCCGTGAAAGCTGACAGTTCTGTTTTTCCACTTACGGGGGCTCAGCGACAGGGGCAGCTAGCAACGGTCCTGCCGTTCCTCTAAGCAACCACCGTAATGAGTTATAACTGTGTGCAGACTTACTGTGATGGCCTGGAGTCTTCCCTTCACCAGCTCAGCTTCTTCCATTCTAGAAGTCAAGGACAGGCAGACGGTGAAGCAAATCCAAAGCTACCATAAATCAAGGCGCTTCCTTGGAGAGAGGAGCAGGGGTGACAGAAGAGAAACAGGGAGAAATCCGCTCTTTGCACTAGTGGAGAAATGGAGAAATTTCCGACTTGTCAGGAGCGTCTCTGAGCAGATGCACAGATCAGGGCAGACAGACACATGTAATGAGGGTGTGCTGGGGAGGCAGACGCTGAGGCTGCTGGCACGAGTTGACTGACAAGTTTGAACGGCAGCGGCACAAGCCCTTTTCCTTCAGGAGCTGCCAGCTCTTTGTTATAACGTGCACAGTTAGCAAGGCGCATTTTCTTATTAACTGTTCCTTACCCAAGTCATTATTTTCCAGGAGTGGCTCAGGGAGCCAGCGTGCTGAGTGTTTAATCAGCCTCTGCTCTGGCAACACACAGCCATCCCAGGACGTGTGTGTTTGTACAAAGCTCGTTTACCTGCTCTCTAGCTCCGGAGCTTGTGGGGAGAGAGAAACGCAACCTTGGCTGGGGCAGAAATGCCAAGTCACTTGTTTGCCTTTCTTCCTCCGATTGGTTTTAGATCATAATAGAAAATTCTACGGTTACTTTAAACTTCATATAGTGGTAAATTGACATAAGCTGCTGTCTCTTTCCCGCTTCCCCCTCTCCAGCACTTTGTTGTGGACTTCAGAATCTTCGGGTCTGGAGAAATCAGAGGTGTTAACGTGACTATATTAAGAAGTTGGCCCACCAGGAGTGTTCAGTGTGGCTTCAACATCAAGTGCCACCCTGTGTTATTGCTTGACTTGGATTTCTGTGGAATGCAGTTCTTTCTTGGACCTTGTTCAGAAATGCCACTCTCAGCTTGCAGGAAGGTGCCCATTTTGACCTCACTAGTTACGCAAGAGAAAGGAGTGAGCCTTTGAAAGTGTGATGAGACATTCTGTAACTGCCTGCAGCCTGACCCTGTGTGGATAGTCACTCGCCCTTTAGAGAAAGGCAGTCGAGCCCAGGGAAGCTCAGTTCAAAGCAGAGGCTGGGAAGCTGTGCGGTCCACTTTGTCTGTTTTCTTTCCCTTACCAGTTCTTTAATTAAATTTTGATGTAGTAAACCCTAATTACCATCTACCTCGTTATTATGTGTTTGGCTCTTATCGAGCACATTCATATGAACACTCAGCTGATGAGGTTGAAAAGACAACCTAAGCACTGAACATATGGTTTAATTTCCTTTGAGTAATAATAATAGCAAATATTTGCTGTTGAGTATGAGAATAGGCAAATGTGTAACATCCTATTTATCTTACAAGGTGCTGAGAGGTACGCACTATTATCCCTATTTTAAGAATGAGGAAACAGGCTCAAAAAGGTAATTAGCCACATGTCTAAAAAGTAGCAAAGCCAGAACTGGGACCTTGGCCATCTGACTTTTAACAGCTATTCATCAAGGCCTGTCCAAGGACACAGGGCGAGGGGAGGCATGGACGGAAGGTTAGATCAGTCTTTATGAGGAAGAGTTGGACCCCAGCCTTCTCCTCCATCTAGCTTATAGAACATTGCACTGGGCGTAAAACCCTCAGGCAGAACACTGTGGGACCTCTTCTGCAGAAACCTAAGAAGTCTCAGTGAGACAAGATTTCCCCATATTGTCATTTGGAGCTCCCCAACCATACAGCCCACATCCAGAGCCAGTCACACTATGGTGAAACCCTCCAGTTTCTAGAGTCTGAAATAATACTTTAGAGTAATTTGTCCTTGCTCATACATCCCCAGAAGAGACGTTGAGGGAGGCTAGAGAATAGGAGAAATGATTAGGTGTGGGCCAAGTTCTATTACTATTGGATGGATATCTAAACTTAAAAAAAATTAAGCCTTCAAAAGTTCTGATTTTGTTTATTTGCAGATACTGGCTGAATTTAAAGACAAGAAAGCAGTAGTGATAAATGTCACAGTCGGAATTGTGTATTTGCTGCCCAGAATGGATGGGCAGTCATCCAATTATTAGTCTGGATCTTTTCCTAAAAACAAGTTACCTCTCAAATCTCTTTTCTGCTATAGGAAAATCCAAGGGTTTCCTAGTGTGGGGGAGAACTAGATAAAAGAAGACGATCAGAGAATTTAGAAGGGAGCAGAGTTATGACAACTGATTAATATCATCATGTGTCCATTCATTTATATTCTAATAATTGCTAACATTTTTTTTTGAGACAGGGTCTTGCTCTGTCACCCAGGCTAAAGTGCAGTAGCATGATCACAGCTCACTGCAACCTTAAACTCCTGGGCTCAGGCAATCCTCCTGCCTCAGCCTCCTGAGTAGCTGGGACTACAGACACACACCACAATGCCTGGCTAATTATTTCTATCTTTGGTAGAGATGAGGTCTCACTCTTGCTCAGGGCGGTCTCGAACTCCTGACCTCAAGCAATCCTCTTGCCTCAGCCTACCAAAGTGTTAGGATTACAGACGTCAGCCATTGCATGTACCAATTGCTAGCATTTTTAAAGCATTGTTATTCATTCTGCACATATTAATTGAACACCTGTGATGCATCAGGCACTGTGTTAGGTGTTTGGGATACATGGATGAACAAAATTCCTGCTCTCCTGGAACCTATATTCTTATATTATGGTAGACAATAAAAGATAACTATAACAAGTAGACAAAATATAGTAGATGAGGGGATGATTATGCTACCCTAGGTCCGCTGAGAAACAAACTCAGCTTGTTTGGGTTAAGTGTGCAGGACTTTATTAAGAGAAACAACTGCATGAGAGAAAATGGGGAGAGAGGCAGAAAAGGCTGGAGCTGGGAAAGTCTGGGAGACCCACGTGGAGTCCTGGAGCCAGGACTCTCTGATGGCCTTGCTGGTCTCTGCAGAGCGCACTGTGATTAGACTGTTTGCACTCACATTTCCCTCCTACTTTCTTTCACTGGGGTGTCCCAGACTTTCCCAGCTCCAGCCTTTTCTGCCTATCTCTCTGTTTTCTCTTATACTGTCACTTCTCTTAACGAAATCCTGCACATTTAATCCATATGGGCTTTTGTTGCTTAGAGGTCCTAGAATAACATAATAAGCTCCTCATATTTTATTTGCTTATTCTATTTATATTTTATTGTTTATCAGAATATAGGTTCCAGGAAGATTGGTAATTTTGTTCATCCATGTATTCCAAACACCTAGCACAGTGCCTGATACATCACAGGTGCTCAATAAATGTATACATAATGAATAGCAAATACTTTAAAAATATGAGCAATTATTAGTATTATCAACTATGCACATGAGTGAACACATGATGATATCAATCAGTTGTCAGCTACCAGAGTGGTCCAGCGTGTCTCAGGAATGAGCCCACTTTAGCATTCCTGCCACACTCAGTCACTGGCTGGGAGTAGCTCCTGGGAACCACGGCCTTGATGCAAACACGGGGATGGATTTCAGAGTGCAACAGCTGGTGCTCTTCGTCAATTAGGCTCCTGTAGTTCAATGCCTGAGAGGCACTTATTCATGACAGCCACAGTGATAAATGCTATGGAGAGAAAATAGAGCAGAGAGGAGAAAAAAGATTGTGAAGGCATAGAAGGCTGCAATTTAGAATTCAGCCATTAAGGTGGTCAGTGAGAGGTGGGACTTAGCCTTGAGGATACTGATGGGAAGAGCATATCCGGACAAGTCTGTGCAAAGGCCCCACAATGGGCCATACCTGGCATGTTTCAGGAAAAAGGCTACTGTGGTTACAAGGGGGTAAGAGAAACGGGATAGATATGGTCATAAACGTAACAGGTCCCAATCTATGCAGGGTCTGGGAGGCCATTGTACAAACTTTAGATTTTACTCTGTGTGGTATAAGAAGTCATTCAGATGTTTTGAGCAGAGAAGTGCTTTGCAAGGATGGAAGCAGGGAGACTATGCAGGATGCTATTATAGTAATCCGGGTGAGAAATGGTGGTGGTGTGGACCAAGGTGGTAATGACGAGAGTGGTGGGAATTGGTTGAACTGTGGATATCTTTTAATCCTACTGGTAGATTAGATAGGGAGTTTGAGAGAAAGAGAGGATTCACGATGATTCTGAGACTCTTGATCTGAGCAAATAGCAGTTGCCATCAATTGAGATAGGGGAGTTGGTGAAATAGTCCTTTTGGAGGGACAGGATGGATACCAAGTGCTCAGTTTTAGACAAGTCAGTTAGTTCTATACACATGAAGATGTTGAGTAGGCAATTGAATATATGAGTTTGGAGTTTAGGAAAGAAGTTTCAGATGGACTAAAAAAATTTGTTATATCTCTGGAAGTAAGCAGGATTACAAAGTATCTAGAATTAGTCCTGGGGACTGTAGACATAGAGAAAGGTCCCCAGCAGCATAGTTTAGTGAACCACTGTCCATTAGATGTTATCGATATATTTATGACCAAATTCAGCCTTTGTAAAATAGATACCTAATAGAGCTCTACCTGCTTTCAATTGTCTGTTTTTACTAAACATTTTGTTGTTTGCCAGCCAGTGTAAATGAAGATGGCAAGAGTTAAAAGTTACAATCAATTACCTGACATTATATTAGAAGTTAAGGGATATTGCCCCTTCTTACAATGAGTGTATTGTCTGGTTGGAGAGATAAGACACATGCTCAAAACAATTAGAGGACAAAAGAGTAGTAAACTAACTGTCATTATATTTTGATAAAACAAGAACTAACTATTGTACTATATGAGACCAAGATAGTATCACAAAGTAAACAATAATAGTGTATATCACAAGCAGTAAGCGTAGTATCAATTGAGGAAGACTGAGATAAATGAGAGTTGCAGGAAAACTACAGGGAGAAAGCAGAACTTCAAAGTAGAGATGGCATTTCTAAGCATGAAAGGGAGGAAAACGCAGAAAGTGTTAAGGGTCCAGAAAGGAGATTATTTTGCCTGGAGTGGAAAGGGGAAATTAGATAGAAAGATTGACAGAAATATATATTCATACACAGAATTTGCTGTTCAGTGCAAGTGGGAGAGGAAAGATCAGATTCATAGTTCAGGAGAACAAAACTGCCAACTCTCTCAGAACAGAAAGAAAGAGGGAAAGATTAGGTAGAAATATCTATTAGGAAGGTAGCAAATATGCAGTGTAAGTGCCTGTAGAAAGAGTCTAAAAAAATTGCCCATGTTCCGTAAAAGGAAAGATCCCCAGGACTCTTCCTAGCCTCAGAAGGTCTGAACTCAGAGGCCCAGAAGTGGATGAACATGAAGGACAAAGTAAGTGGATTAGGAGTACTTAGGGTGCTAATAGAAATATGTTAAAACCCAAACGTGGGCCGGGCGCAGTGGCTCACGCCTATAGTCCTAGCACTCTGGGAGGCCGAGGCGGGAGGATCGCTCAAGGTCAGGAGTTTGAAACCAGCCTGAGCAAGAGTGAGACACCCCCTCCGTCTCTACTAAAAATAGAAAGAAATTGATTGGCCAACTAAAAATATATAGAAAAAATTAGCCGGGCGTGGTGGCGCATGCCTGTAGTCCCAGCTACTCAGGAGGCTGAGTCAGGAGGATCCCTTGAACCCAGGAGTTTGAAGTTGCTGTGAGCTAGGCTGATGCCAAGGCACTCTAGCCTGGGCAACAGAGTGAGACTCTGTCTCAAAAAAAAGCCAAAAAACAAAAAACAAAAAACCCAAGCGTGATGGCAGTGGGAATGATCAATAAGAGGGAAGTCCAAAAACATTTCAATGAGAGGGTTGAACTGGAGAGAAGGTTGAGAATTTGATAGGTTCCAAATTAAGTACAAAATAGAAGTTTGGATTAGAGATTTTGGATTGAAAAACCATAGAAAAATAAAATCGGATGAAACAGTGGCAGGATGAAAATTGAAGGAAGCTAAAGGTAGGAAGTATTTCTAGCATGTATATGTGAAAAGACCTTTCTAGAGCCTTTTGGAAACCAGATCTCGTGTTAAAAAACCTGGGTGCTCACTTTCCTTGTGACCCCCACCGTGTCTCTCTCTCTCTCTCTCTCCTTTTTTCTCTCTGTATGACTTATCAGACTTTTGGAGGCCAGAAGTGGTGTCAGCCTAAGGACAGGGAGTTTCCTACATCGTATCTCTGAAAGAATCATTTAAAAAATTCTGATCCTCAGATTTACCGTGTGCTAACCACTCCATTTCTATCCTTCTTATCTGTGACTCTTTCTCTCCCACATCACTGGACAATGTGAATTTTTCCTCATCCTTTCCTTCTCTAGTAGACCCCTGTAGGGGACTTAATTGCTGCAGGCAAGTAAATAATATGGGAGTAGGGTGACCACATAACTTACAAGACATTCCTGATACTGCTTTATTTTCATTCTAAGGTACACTATATAGTTGGTACTATATAGTTGGTAATATATACAGTTCTTTGTTAGGTAATTTGAACTTAATGGTTTAGAGGGTAAATGGGGAAAAATGCTGTAGGGTTCATGACAGCCTACAGCACAGGTGCTTCTCTTACTTGAACTGTCCATGGCATTGGGCAGATGTGATCCCTCCTTCCTTCTTCCTTCTTTCTTCACTTAGCTTCCAGGACACCTCACTTTCTTGATTTTATTCTCCTTCTTAGCCTTCTTGCTGATTCCTTCTCTTTTTCCCAAACTCTTAAAATTGTAGTGCACTAGGGCTCATTTGTTGGTGATCTTTTCTCTATTCCTCTCTACTCACTCCGTAGAGATCTCATTTAGTCTCATCCTAATGCCATTTAGATGCCAAGACTCATGCATTTATTTATATCTCCAGCTTAGACTTCTCTTTTGTCCTAGGGTCCTGGGCTATTACCTCTGCCTTCCTCCAGAAATCTGGATGCCTCATTCCCTCACTTTTTGTAGGTCTTTGCCCACATGCCAATTTCTCAGTGGGGCTCACCTCAACCACACTATATAAAACCACAAACTCCCTCTGATACTACCAATCCTCCTCACCTTGCTATATATATATATTTTTTTTTTACCATAGCCCTTGCCATTTTCTACAATACTATATAATGCATTTTTCTAGTTTAGTGTCTGTCTTCTTTCACTAGAATGCAACCTCCACACAGAGAATGGTTTTTGTCTGTATTCTAACTGCTTAGAACAGACTGGTACCTAGTGAATACTAAGTAAATAATTGTTGAATGATGATCATTAGAGTCCATTTGATTGTCCAATATGTGTCAGATGCTTTATAGGCCTATTTGACAGATTTGGAAATTGATACTCAAAAAGATTAACTAACCCACCAATGGGTGATATACCCAGTAAACAGTAAAACCAGGATTTAAATCTAAGACTGTCTGGATGCAAAGCTCTATCTTGGTCCACTATATCATCCTACTTCTATTTTTCCCTAGTTGTAATGAGACACCAAAGCACAAGTTTTAATCATATGGATTATTACATGCCTAGAATAACATATATGACAAGCAAATTGAATCCTTTTGATGATTTGTGGAATTGCTTTTTAAGAATGAACATAGTCTACAGCCATTTTTTCTTAGACATTTGTTTAAAGATTAGACTATAATTTTTTTCTAAGTGAAGTATTCCATAGGTACACCAATACCAGAAAAATTCTACTAGCATAGAGTAGAATAGTGTTTTCTTTTTGGTTTCTTTTGGAACATCTATATGATTCTTTCAGAGTCTCCTAGGGGTCAAACAACTGCTCTATTTAGTGGAAAAGGATATTTAACTCAACCAATTGACTTTTTGGAGATAAAAGGTGCAGCTGTTTTCTGAACACAGACTACGTTATCTAATACACTATCAAAAATAACCACAGATAAAAAATAACCATTAACAACCCAAACACACACCAAAGAATCTCCCGAAACACCCCTCAAACAAATTGAAAGTGTTCTGTAATTTATTTTCCTTATGTCCACAAAACATGAGAAGCTAATATTGAACATATTTGGGATCTTATATTTTAGTTTCCTCTGCCTTAATTTACAAATGGCCTTGACAATAATCAACATTATAAAAAGCATTGGCAAAGTTTTAAACTGGAGGTTAAACTCTGTAATTATCACTCCACAAAGATCAAGTGCCTCAGCACAGCGCATTTTCTTCCGTTAATTTACTGCTCACACATCCGAACCTTGTGGCGTTCGTTCCTTGGACAGTGTGCACCGCAGAGGAGGAGGAAAGGACTGTCTGTCTAGCTTGAACTTTAAATATACTTGTTTTGAGTAAGAGCGTTTGGTGAGGGCCCTTTGCCTTATTCCCTTTCCTTCCTTTGTTAGCACTGTAAGGAAGCCGCCCTTCCCTCAGCATTGTTTTGGGATTTGGGTATTTTCAAAATTACTGTTCCACTGTGATACCTTCACTTGACACTTTCATTTTTAACCAGTCAATTCAACATAATATTTAAAAAATTTGGACCAAAAAATGTTCCTGAAGTCAAAAGTATTTTGAATCGTATTCACGATGCGTAATAGTACATATTAAATTGGATGTTTAAATTATCCAGATTGCTTTTGTGTGTGCTCAGCTGTTTTATGAACTTGAGAAATGTGGGCCTTCTTTGATTTTTTATTTTTTTGCTTTGCAAAGTTATTTCTCCTTTTTCTCTCAAAGTTTGTGGTTTTAGTTTAAAGAGTAACTGATTACAAGTTTGAGCATTTGAGTAGTTGAAAATTTTTACCCTTGATTTATACAAAGAAATATTGAGTTTCTATTTACTGAACTTGTTGCATTCCCCTTTTTTCTTTCTCCTTAAGTCTGGATCTTAGTTTTTGTTGGTATAGCAAAACAAATACCCTTATGTTTATATTGGGATCATAATGCAAATAGAGAAATTGAAACTGATCATTGAGAAGCTATCTTCCCATAGAGAATTGTTGATTCAATAGCTCTATTAGACTTACAAATTCAGACATGGGGACTCCTGGTCCTAATATTTAGATCCAAAATACTTGTATTCTCTCAATGATTTCAAAGAACAGTTTGGCCACCACAGGAATGCAATTTGGGAATTGGATATGGAATTGTAAAAGGACGTCACTACTAAATGGAAGCCCAGTACTTTGAGATCTGATCATTTATTCATCCATCTATCCAGACATCATACACTGGTTAAACATCTACTGACTGTGTAACCGATATCATGCTATGTACTAGAGACCAAGATAAATAAGACAATGAACTCTTGTTGGTGCAGAAGACAAGAGGTAAACAGAAGATAAGTAAACACTGCATGAAAAGTGAAAAGGTCATCAAAGTCAGAATCAGGGAAGGGAAGGCCAGGGTTTGGCTAAGTCATACTAGCAGAGATGACAGCTGAGCTGAGTGTTTGAGTCTTTTAGATTTGGACAAATAAGGAGTTAATTAACCAAAAGAATGAGTCAGGGGTTGGGGATAGGGAAGCAGAGGGACATTGTATAGTCACCATCCCTGAATTTCTACATCATCATAGATGAACTGGATAATCTTCCCAGGTGCAGATTCCTTAGCAGATGATGGAATGACATACTACCAAATCGTCCATGCACAGGCTTATAAATTCCCATTTATCATGTAAGGCATGTGGAATTCAAAGACTATATGTTTATATACATGTGTACGCATACATATGATATTTGCCTCTCTATACTTATTAATGACCCTTAGCTAATTCACATACATCAAAATCTTGGTTCTTTTCCATTAGAGAGTTAATAAATGTAGGGAGTTTTGGAGAGACATGGGCTTATTTTCTAACTTTTCCAATTACTGGATGAATGAACTTGGGAAAATAGCTTAAAATCAGAGAGTCTGTTTTTCTGGGTGTAAACTGATGAGAATAAGAAATATCTCAAAAAAGTTTCTTACCAAGATTAAATGTGTATTTAGATAAAAGTGGTCATGGAGCATAATAGGTACTTAATAAATGGCAATTCTATTATTATTACTATTTCTTATTCACAAGACAAGTTCTTACAAAGGGACAATGTATTAAATCTTACAGGCACATTATTATTTCTTTCAGTGTTTTCTCATTTGCCAAATGCATCTCTCTGCACATATAACCTAATATTGTAATTGATTTATTCAGGAGTAAGACCAGAGTCTCATTCTTCCTCATGAACCAAGATGCTATCAGATGTTTTCATTTCCAACATGGGAAAACGGAGGCGTAGATGGACTGACTGATTTGGGCAGGGAGCCAGTTCATTAAACGGTAACACTGTCTGTCCAGCAATCTTTCCATTAGACTGGCTATGGAAATCTAGGAGGGCTTGGTCTGCTTCTTTGTCATTATGGAAATATTCTATAAGCTTATCCAATTAGATTGGTTTCTAGGCAGAGCCACACCACTCTGAAAGCTAGGGTGTGAGCCAGTTATGTTACAGTGGATTTACATGGCAAAGCAAGAAATGAGCCAGCTGTCAGTGTGTCTACCCTTCAGCCCATTTTGCTATTAAGAGGAAAAGCTCAGAGGTTTCACTTACTGATAGATTGGGTTCCAGACAATTGTAATTCTAGCTTGAAGATTTTTGGAAATAAGTGTTTTGAAAGATGCCAACTGAAAGTTTACTTCCAAAATATTTAATGGATCTCTCTTTGGAGAGATGAATGCTTTATAAGGGCCAGTGTTTATTGCATGCCTTAGGCCTTTAAAAGGGAAACTAAAAACCTGAAGAAAACCAAATATTTTCCACTTAAAAGTTTTACTCTATTTTAGCATAGCATGAAATATCTTTGTTATTTCATCCTGAGATCTGTTGTGCAAAGTAAGTACTTTGGGGTTCGTAGTCTTTATTTTTCTCCTCTCCTCTCCTCTCCTTTACCCTCCCTTCTCTTGTCCTCTCTCTTCTCTTCTTTTTGGTGAGATTCTAACTGTAGGACTTAGATTGCTTAATGCGTGTCCAGGGCAAAGACTGAAAGAATTGTATTATGCAGTCAAGCCGTGGTGTGGGTGGAGTGAGACTTAAGAGAACACTAGGTTCCAAGAAATGTAGTTGCCACAAACAGATCTGTAGGAACTCAGATCTGGAGCTGGAGATTAATTAGAGTCTTTATTTCCTGTGAAATTTGAAGGCCTAGAGCAAAGCCCAAATAGTGATGGAGAGAGCTGCCACTTTATACCTACATCACTTGTCCATTACCTGCTTTAAAAAGAAATTTAGCAACAAAAAATATTCCTTTGTGTATATTTAATTTTAATCTTATAACAACAACAAAAAAAATCTTCAGAAGAGAAATCTAAAAACAATTTAAGTGTAAATTTCCTTCTAAGTGAAATTCCAAAGACCAGTTTACTCCTTTCCTCATAGACCTTGGAATTCTTAAAAATGAAATCCTAAGCTACTATGGTACCACAATTGTAACTAGCACTCTAGAATTTGTCCCTGAATAGAGTAAAAACAGTAATTGAATTGGAAAATAAAGGTCAAGCTAGATGAATATCTCTCATTAATTTTGCCTAAGGCTTTATTAACTTACTATGGTTTGCTCATTTGACATTTGATTTTTATCATCAGGCTATATCTTTACCCCTCTCTTTTGTTTACACATCCCTTTTAAAAATTAATATGAATGAAATAAAAATCACAATGTTTTAGGGTGTGGGGCAGATCCATTTTCCTTTCTTTGAATTCACCGAATCTCTGCGAGGAAGCAAAATGCATTGTACGATGGCCTAATGGAGTAAGTGCATATTCTGTTTCCTGCGGCTATCGAAGGCAGTAAGCTCACTTCCAACTGGGCAATGTAAACACTGTCCGTTTTGTGTTGAGCTTTGTGTGACTGCTGGGTCTTCTCCCCCTTCCCAAAAATCTACCAGGCACAAATGTACGTGCTGACAAATGGAATGTAAACAAATGGTGTGCAATAGGGAAATGTGCAGAGAGGTTCTTACACGCCATTACAAATGGTAGCCTTTAAATGCCAAGTTATTTATAAAGAGGAGAAGCAGTGACTCCCTAACATAGGGCTCAAAATAAAGACGGGTTTGTCCACAACAAAGAATGTCATGATTCAGTTCTATGCGTTTGTTTATTGATGATCTCTTTTTCCCCTTACGTCTTGACATTCCACCAAAGCAGACTGCATGATCTTCCCCTTAGGAAACAACTCAAAGCTTAGCTTTATTTACAAGCCTCCTTATACTAAAGACAAAATGTTCTAGCTGATAGAATAGATGTTATGTGGTAGCCCAATGACCTCTGTATTTGGGAGAAATACTTGACTCCTACAGAGAAGTCCTAAATATTAGCTGATTCACGTTCAGTTTTTCTTTTCTCCTGCATTTACTGAAGCCCAAATCACTGACTAGCTTATTTTTTTATTTTTCAGTAGAGTGTTTCCCTATTTCATGTAAAATTCTGCAATAAAGAAAGCTGCTAATCTGAGCTTTTTTTTTTTTATTTCAGCATATATTACAGGGGTACAAATGTTTAGGTTACTTATATTGTCTTTGCCCCACCTGAGTCAGAGCTTCAAGTGTGTCCATCCCTCAGATGGTGCACATTGCACTGTTAGGTGTGTGTATACCCATCCCCTCCTTGCCTCTCCCATCTGCCTGACACCTGATGAATGTCACTACTATATGTGCACTTAAGTATTGATCATCAGTTAATATCAGCTTGATGGTGAGTACATGTGGTGCTTGTTTTTCCATTCTTGTGATACTTAGTAGATTGGACTCTATCCAGGATAGTACAAGAGGAGCTAGATCACCATTGTTTTTTGTGGTTGAGTAGAACTCCATGGTATACATATGCCACATTTTATTAATCCACTCGTGTATTGATGGGCACTTGGATTGTTTCCACATTTTTGCAATAGTGAATTGTGCTGTTATAAACATTCTAGTGCAGACGTCTTCTTTAGAGAATGTCGTTTTTCTCCTTTGGGTAGATGCCCAGTAAAGGGATTGCTGGATCAAATGGTAGTTCTACTTGTAGCTCTTTGAGGTATCTCCATATTGTTTTCCACAGAGGTTGTACTAGTTTGCAGTCCCACCAGCAGTGTACGAGTGTTTCTATCTCTCTACATCCACACCAACATTTACTGTTTTGGGACTTTTTGATAAAGGCCATTCTCACTGGAGATAAGTGATATCTCATTGTGGTTTTGATGTACATTTCCCTGATGATGATAGATGTTGAGCATTTTTTCATATGTTTCTTGGCCATTAGCCTATCTTTTGAAAAATTTCAGTTCATGTCCTTTGCCCACTATGAGTGTTTAAATTTTTTGCCTCCATTTGCTTCAAAGTTTATGCTACATTAGAGTTTCACTTTAACAAGAGAAGGATGGAAGGGGGTAGCGGGTAGGGTAAGAGGAAGCCTAATCTACATATCCTTTGGGAATGCTCTGATATCACATCATTTGCATGTGGGCTTCTAGGAGAATGGGAAGACAATGGTGGAACTAACTGATCCTTTGATTCTGGGGCTCCAGGAACTTCTAGAAACACTCCAAGTAGTAAGAAAACTCACCTTGATATCAGAGACTGTTGAAAAGAAGTGTACCTTAATTTAGGATACTGAGGATTATTTTGAGGGAGGAGTACTTTTTTGTAGAAGATCCAAGTGTCTCTGATTTCAACGTGAAGGAACCTGACCTCAGATCCTGAGTAAGAAGAGGTGTAAAATGGAGGATGCTACCATTTGGAGTTTAATAGGAAACTCTAAAAACCAGGGAGGAGAGGACCTATCTCCAAATTGGGTCCTGAGCTTAAGTGGGGAGAAGAGAGCAGTCCAGCAGGAGGGGACCAGTATGATTGAAGCAGCAGCTGCTATAGTAGAGATCACCAGAGGTTGGGCAGGGAATTACAACAAAGGACTAGGAGAGTGTGGGAGCTCCCTGGGATCAAAGAAAAGGGCTTGGACTTTTAGGAGTGGTATGCCTTCACAGGCTGGGAACCCAAGAGCCAAAGATGATTGCAATCCTTTGTGGTTTCCCTGGCTCTCTAGGACTGGTGTGTCCTGGGAGGATCTTTCAGGGTAGGACGGCCATTCTACTATCAAGATGTAAAGTAAACACTCTGCAAAAAGAATTATAATTTCAAGAAAAATTAGAGTTTTCTAAAATCACTTCTATATAGTATTAGAATAACAGTTGAGAGTCCTTATGTCTCACAGCAATGTTGCTGCAGCTTTTATTCCCATTTCTGTCAATAGCTCTTGGTTCTTTCCACCAAATAAAGAAGCGCTAACACATTTGGAGCTTGTAGCCAACATTCTGACTCAAGCAGCATGCATAATTCATCCTAATCATGGCCAGTTTTATTTTTCCCTTTCATGCAAGTAAGCACAGAGCTTTTGCTTGTTACCTATATCTTCACTACCTAAATGGAGCCCATCTTGTCCTTCCATGTATTCCCTCCCTCCCCTTAATCTCAGAGTTGTCATTCTTAGGGAAAACATAACTAAATGAGCCTGGGTATATTTATTATTCTACTACCTTTCAAAGCCTTTAGGTCAAACTGAATGATACGTTTAGCAGTGAAAACACTTCCAATAGTCTAAATGGAATGTCAGCTTAAGCATTCATGCTTTATTGTGTGGTCAACTCATGTACGAGAAGAAGTGATCCTTCCCCTACAGAAAGGAAATCAGTAAGCCTATTGTGGGAATTACATTCTATACCACCTGTGTGTCGGCTGGTCATATGTTGGTGCCTATGTGGTTGGAAAGGATGAATCACTTGGAGTGACAAATATAACCTTGGTTTCAAACATGTTGCTGGGAATCAAATGCTAACTGGAAGTCTCTTAAGATCTAAAACTGTTCACAATGTGAATATTTCCTGTGACATATGCCTTAAAGTCATGATTGTTGTAGCATAGTTGATTTCATGCATTCCACAAATATTTATTATGTATTTACCATGAACCAGGTACTGTACAAGGGGTTGGTGATAGAATACGGAGCAGTATGGATACTGTCTCTGCTCTGTTGGACCTTAGATTTCAGTGGTGAAAGATAGGAGAGAAGTAAACACAGTTTTAGATCATGGTTAGTGCTATGGAGAAAATAAAGCAGGACTTTGAATAGAGTTACTGGTTGGATGTGATGGTATTAGTAGGATGTGCAGTTAATTTAGACTGAGAGGTCAAGGAAGGCCTCTCTGAAGAGATAATATTTGAATTGTTTCAAGCAAATAACCCAGCATTCTTTCTGAATTAGATTCCTCTTTTCATAGTTATGGACTTACGAAATTTCGCTAAATACAGTACTTATTTAGTTTTTATTTGCTTCTTCTAAATTAGGAAACCTTTTTTTTCTGTTGCCATGTAAACATTTAATAAGCTTACGAGTGGAGCACAGGGAAGAGTTTATTTCCTTTTAAGAATTACAGTAAATATCTCACAACTAGGGAAAATTGCCTCCAGGTAATTGGTGGTACTTTTAAAAAAAATAGACTGATGCTTTTAATAGTGAGGCTCTAGTTATGAGCATAGTTATTTCAGAGATAATAGGATTTTTCCCCAATGAAAAGCTACTTTGCTTTTAGTAATTCTGTATGTACTTACGCCTTTTGATAGCTTATTACTCAAAGAAGTTACCAAAGAAGTTATCTCAGCCCTTTGCAGAAGTTAGCTATGTGAAAAGAGAATAAATTTAGGTAATTCCCACCTATGGTAGAGCCGTCAGCCTCCTCAGAAAACACATCCCACCCGATGTCTTCATTAAATCAACTTGCTTGATCTTTCTTTATTCATTTTAACCAGTTACATAGGTAATTAGATTCCGGGGTGAAACTTGCAAGGATGATGGTTTTTTGTACTCTAATCCAATCCGTAGTTTCCAAAACATAGACATTCATGCTGTCCTCATGTTCCCTCCTGTGATGTTTCAGGACATATCCATTAGGGGCTTGCCCTGGAGGTCACCCTGTCCTGACCCTTTTCCACAGAATTAAAGAAAAAAATATAGCTCCACAACAGAAAAATTTGAGAGACCATTTTAAAAGTCATGCTGATTTAGAGAGAGTGTTAGATTGAGGCACTGAGGTGGTTGTTTGGTTCATTTAGAATTCATTTATTCACAGATATTTATAGGGAGGGAGCATGGGTAGGTAGGGAGATGCCTAGACTGTGATGCAGGTCTGCTGCCTGTGGGAGGAGAAGGGGAAGGAAGGAAAGATTCTGTAGGAAGAGCTTCAGGCCTCTGCAGTTTTGAGAAAGTCTTGGGTAGGCTGATGGGGACTTCCTGAACCAAGATTGCCTGTCAGGGAAGCTCCACAATGGAACAACCTGGATAGAGTACTCCTACCACATTCAGTTATCCCAGGAGCAGCCAGTGGAAGCATTGCCTCAGAGTGAAGATGGGATAGATCTGAAGGGGGGTTCCTGGAGGCTGCTGGTCAACCACGCCCTCTGACGCAGGTTTACCTGAAGGGAGTTCTGAATGGTGCATCTTCATGGCTACCACAGTTGACTTCTTGGAACTTATCTTTGATGACTCTTGCTTGGTGTAAAAGGATGATGGGATGAGGGACAGGCATGCTTTTGCTTTGTTCTGCTTATAAATTTAGGATGTAGTCTTTGGACATGATAAGTTTGGTATACCTGAAACATTTACATGGCTAGACTAGGATAAATTAGACAGGAGCTCAGAGAAGAGGTTTGGGCTGGAAATGGTTTTGCAGTATTATCTTTTATAAAAGGTTTTTAAAGCCACGGAAGTAGTGGTGATCGTTTTGGGGAAACAACGTAGAGAAGGAAGAAAGTGTCCAGGACCAAGCTCTGAGGAACTCCAACACCGAGGTCAGGCAGAGGAGGAGGTGACTGAGTGGGAGCAACCAGAAAGGTAAGGGGAAGCCAAGAAAGTGTGCCAGACGAGAGTGTGGCTGCAGGGACCAAGGGAGACAACTGGGTCCAACCAGAAGAGAAAAGTGGAGAAGACTATTGGCAATATGGAAGCCTCAGGTGACTTTCCTATTTCTTTAGTTTTAGTGTCATATTGAGTTCAGAGACAGTTTGTAGTAGATTAAAGTGAGAATGGGAAATGAGGAAGTGGAGGACTAAATATCTATTAAAAAGTCAAGAAATTTGGCTATTTATGGGAGCAGGGAAATGAGGGAGTGCTGGAAGTAGGTATGGAAAGAAAAAAATTCTTGTTTTTAATGACTTCAGATATTGGAAGATATTTGTAAATAGGAATGATACTGTGGAAGGCAAGCAATTGATTTGGTAAGAGAAAGAAGGGATAGCTAAGAGGAGTGGGTCTCCCAGCACAGGTGGAGAGATTGACCTTTGCTGGGAGGAGGGAGGTCGATAACCACCGGTCCTGGTGTAATGTATGGAATTACATCCTTCCCCAGGGCTCTCAGGGAGACTGGGACAGAATCTTCATTTTGCCTGGTAATATGCCCAGCAAGAGATTCTATTACCAGGGAAGAAGAAAAAATAGATACGGGGGGATAACTAGCAGTCTTTGACATAAAATTTTTTATTAGATTTAATCCTAGGTGCTATATATTTTTGTGGCTATTATAAATAATATATCTTTTTTTTTTTAAAGTTACATCCCACAGTTCTCCTTTAAACACAGATCTCATCATACCATTTCCCTGTTCAAAATTGTTGGTTGTTCCCTTTAATTACAAAATAAAGCCCAAACCTCTTGGCCCTGGCAGTCAGAGCCTTTTATCCTGTGCTCATCTTCCTACTCCCCACACTCTTCCCATTTCTCACCGTTCCCTTGCTAGGGTGGGGAATCTGCAGCCTTCAAGGCCATATGCAGCCCTCCAGATCCCCGAGTGCGGCCCCTCGACTGAATCCAAACTTCACAGTTTATTAAAAGGGATTTGTTCTGTAAAATTTGGATTCAGTCGAAAGGCCTCACTCAAAGATCCAGGAGGCCACATGTGGCCCCCAGGCTGCAGGTTGCATATTTGGAGAAGTTTTTTGGTGGGTTTACAAAGGCCATTTGATGGCATTGGCCTGATGCATTTCACAAAAGGTCACAACACAGCATTTGTCCTTCACTGAGTCTGGACAGTTGGGTGGAAATGTAGCTGCCCCTGCAATATTATCATTTCTTCTTGACAGCAGGGACCAGTTTCACCCTGGCATGAATATTTGTCACAGGGGGAGTGCTGGATGGGGAGAGAAGGAATGGGGAAACATGCTTCCCTTGAGTGCACGCCTCTTCTTTCTTCTCCATTTGACTGTTCCGAAAGGGCATAAATGGGGAGTGCTGGAGTATGCACCTTAAAATGTATTATACTCTCTAGCCACCTCTCTTTACATTTCTGAGGTTCTGTAATTATTATAACCAAGAAGTCATTATGTGCCAGCTACTGGAATAAGTACTTTGCCTCTCTTACCTCATTTAATTCTTACAATAAGACAGGGTACTTTGACGATTGCCATTGGACATTGCGATCAAAAGCAATAAGGAAACTTGCCCAAAGTCTGTCTCTCTCTCTCTCTCTCTCTCACACACACACACACCCACACCCCCCCCACCCCCCGCAGCAGAGTGAGAATTTCAACTCATTTCTGCCTGAATCTAGAGTCTGAGCTCTAATCACTGTGCTCTGAAAACTCTAGGCTGGTTTGGTCAGTGTGTGTTTCTGCTGGGGACATGTCAGCGACCTTGGGCAGACGGGCCCAAGATGGTGGTGGAGCTGATTGAAGAGATACCCGTGGTGTATGACTTTATCAGCAGGGTTACAGGTTGAATTTCAAAACAGGTAGAGCTCTTTTTTAGTGTTTCCCAAATTCTTCTTTCTGGCAGTCTATTTTAACGCTATCCTGCAGCTGCCCAAAGCCCACCTGCAGTCACTCAGAGTTTCTTTTTTTTTTTTTAAACATCTTTATTGAGATATAATTCACCAGTTTAAAGTGTATAATTCAACAGTGTTTAGTATATTTACAGAGTTGTGCATCTATCACCACAATCAGTTCTGGCACATTTTTATTACCCTTGAAAGAAACCCCTTCCCCTTGGCTGTCACCCTCAATCTCCCTGTACCGATAGCCCTAGGAAGCTACTAATCTACTTTCCATCTCTATTTATTTGTCTATTCTGGACATTTTGTATAAATGAAATCACATGACATATAACCTTTTGTATCTGACCTCTTTTATTGAGCATAATGTTTTCAAGGTTCATCCATGTTGTAGCATATATCAGAATTTGTTATATTTTTGTTGCCAAATAGTATTCCATTGTACAGCTGTACCACATTTTATTTATTTATTCATCAGTTAATGGACATTCAGGTTGTTTCTCCTTTTTGGCTATTATGAATAATGCTGCTAGGGACATCACTCAAAGTTTCCTATTCGTCTTTTCATTTTTCCTCTCAGAACCCCACTTCCTCATTGCATGCATCTGAGTTAGGGATCAGAGAGCACTGGAATAGTCTAATTATTGCAATTCATATCGAGGTGTAGACGACTGTCACACTCAATGCATTTTTAAAAGAGGAGTGTGATAGCCCCAATAAACCTCTAATTGGTGAGGTCATTGCAGGCAGTTGTCTTTGAGAAATGAGGTCTTCCCAGTGCCATTCTTCCACTGGCTGCCACCTGTCATTGTTTTCTCCACACCCACAAGATGCCCAGAGGAGATACTTAGCAGCCCACTTCTGAAAAGCTGCCGATTCTATGAACTGCTCTGTATTTAATCCTTTCTCATTTTCGCCTGCTTACATTCTATTTTTCTTCTCCACAGTAACTTTCCCCGGCTAAATAAAAAGATTATTATCCTGAAATTTTGTCGTTACCCACAATTGCAACCTCTCCATAATCTCTTCCCACTCTGTGGCAACTTCCTATCTTCTAGCTCACCTTTAAAGTAAATGCAGGATTTTAGAAGATTTTAGTAATCTACTAAAATAATGCTACTCTTAAATGTAGTGTAGGCTAAAACAGGGTTTTCTAAAGCAAACTCTTAAAATAACAACCATTACAATGAAAGCTTACAACAGCAGTGGCATGACCATGATCCCAGCAATTTGATCCCACCTAGAGCTCAATCCATTGATCTACTACCTTTCACTGTTACCTTCTTGATGTCCTTTCTTCCCTCTTGACCAAGCTTAAATTCCATTTTCAATCATTCTAATCTCTCTTTTGCATAACTCTCAATTCCCCTCCTGCTTTGGCTTCAGTGTTCTTCCTTGCCAAAGCCACAAGCTAAGTCCCTCTCTCTGTCTGCGACATACCTACACCAGTGAATCTGAACAAGACTAGAGAAAAACAGAAAATCTTGTTCCTCTGTGAAATTTGTACAGATTTGTCCCACAGTAAATGAACAACTACCAAACTGAGGTGGGCTTCTGATACTTTATGCTTCATCCTAATGCTGCCAAGAAATTGTTTCCTTAGTCTATTGACCTTCCCACTTTTCTAGTTAATTTTTTTTTTTTTGAGACAGAGTCTCACTTTGTTGCCCAGGCTAGAGTGCCATGGCATCAGCCTAGCTCACAGCAACCTCAAACTCCTGGGTTCAAGCAATCCTTCTGCCTCAGCCTCCCAAGTAGCTGGAACTACAGGCATGTACCACCATGCCCGGCTAATTTTTTCTATATATTTTTAGTTGGCCAATTAATTTCTTTGTATTTTTAGTAGAGATGGGATCTTGCTCTTGCTCAGGCTGGTTTCGAACTCCTGACCTTGAGCAATCCGCCCACCTCAGCCTCCCAGAGTGCTAGGATTATAGGCGTGAGCCACCGCACACGGCCTCCAGTTAATTTTCTTCACATTTCTCCTCAAACCTCAAACACCTCCTCCATTATCCTCAATCACAACTGAAAGAGAATTCTATAGACTCCAGCCACCATATTACCCATCTCTCAGAGTCTGCTTTGTAAGATCTACCATTTGTGTTTGTTTCTATTATTTCTTCTTAGAGAGAGAGCTAATTCTTTCACGCGTGTGCTAGACCCCATCCTTTCTTACCTACTAAAGATCAATAGTCCAGCAATTATCCTCTCTCTCTCCTGCTTCATCAATTTTTCACTTTTTTGGAACATTGTCATCAATATGCAAGTGTATTATTATATTTCCTATCTCAAAACAATGAAAACCAAAGTTTTCTGCTGCCTTCACCATCTCTGCTAGTTACCACCCCATTTCTGGGCCTTCCTTTGCAGCAAAACTCTTTGTAACAGTTACTTCTATCCACTGCCTTCTTGAAATCTCCACTAGAAGAGCTTATCTATATCTTAAACTTAATATATCCAAAAAGGAATGTCTAATCTTGGACTTCACAACACTTTATCCCCTATTGCTCTCATCTCAGTTGATGGCAATATCACCCTTTTAATTGCTCAGGGTCAAAATGTTTAGAGTTATCCTTGATTCTTCTTCTGTTTTCATACCCCACCTCCAATCAGTCAGAAAATCCCATTTGCCTTACATGTAAACTATACTCTTCATCTGGTCAAGTCTCATCATTTCCACTATTAGTACCCTGGTAGGAACCCACTCCTGTCACTCACCCCCAATTGGTCTCCCTGCTTCCATTCTTGCTTCTTACCATTTGTTTCAACAAAAGCTTGGAATGATGCTTGTAAAGCATGGCAGATCGTGTCACTCCTGTGTTCAAAACCCTTAGTGTAAAAGCCAAACTACTAACAGTGGCCAAGAAAATCCTGCATGAACTGAGACCCCATCAATCTCTGACCTCATCTCCTACTGCTGTTCCCTTCTTACTCACACAAGCGGGCATGCTGCACCCTCAGGGCCTTTGCACAGGCCTCTGCCTGGGATGCTCCTCCCCTGGAGACCTACAAGACTAGTTCTTTCACTTCCTGCAAGCCTTCCCCAACATTACTTTCTTAATGAGGTACACCTGGGCAACCTAATTCAAAATTGTATAGCATCTCGACCCTGATCTTCCCACCCTGTTCTGTTTCTGCATAGTGCTTGTTACCTTCTAATACACTATAGAATTTTCCTACTTTAGAAATATTTATATTTATTTATTTTGGAGTCCTAGGGGTCTGGGATGAGTGAAAATCTTACAAGAAAATGACCCTTATATTTCAATGACAAGGGTCATTGTTTACCCTTTGGTAATAGTTAAAACTTTAACTTGTATCTGTATTACCTTGACTAAAGAAAAAAAGCATAAGACATTCTATGAAAAAGACATCTGCACCCGAATGTTTATGGCAGCACAATTCACTATTGCTAGGTCATGGAAACAACCCAAGTGCCCGTCAATTCATGAGTGGATTGTTAAAATTTGATATATGTTTACAATGGATTATTACTCAATTTTAAGAAACAACAGTGAGCTAGCACCACTTATATTATCCTGGATTAAGCTTAAGCCCATTATTCAAAGTGAGGTGACACAAGACCCAAAGAATGGGCCCCATGTGCACTCGCCATCAAATTGGTATTGACGGATTAACACTGTGGTGCTCAAATGGTGGTGGTGTTCACTAGGGATTTGGGGGTGGGGGGTAGACCCACATCCGAGAGATGTGGTGAGCACTGTGAAGGGGAGGGGCATGCTTGAAATGTATTTGGGGATGGGTATTAGGGGTCTCAATAGGGGGAAGGAAATTCTCTAAAACTGATTTATGTGAATAGCTGTACAACTTGGTAAATTTACTAATAACCATTTAATTGTACACTTAAAATGGAGTAAAGATATGTAAATTACACTTCAATAAAGAAAAAAATGCACAAATCTTTATGCGTAGAATCACTTGACATCTCTGAAAGATTTTAAATAAGAGAGTGATACATTTGCATTTCAAAAAGATCACTGGGCAACAGGAAGGGAAAGGAGATGGAAGCGTGCCCACTGGAGGCAGGGAGGCCAGGTGGTTGTTGGAAACTATTTTAGGGATCCCAGGGAGGAGTGACAGGGTTCAGCAGCGAGGATCAAAATCGAGTGGGATAGGAAAGTGAACTATACGCATGCCAGAGCTCCAGGACATGTATTTGGGAAAGCGGGGAGGAGTGTAGCATGGCTGCCAGGTTTGTATTGTTGTGGCAACTGGCTACCTGGTGTTGCTGTCACTAGAGAGGAAAAAAATAGGAAGAAGAAAAGAATGAATGCAATTTTGGGATATGTCGCATTTGAGGTGCCTCTGTTAGAAAAGTAGTATTCTTTGACTAAGAGGACTGGTGAACCTTCTCTTCCAAGAATTACCTTCTGGATTTTACACACAATAACATGGGTTAAAACTGATTATTTTCATGGGGTTCACAGTGCCTAAGTCTTGCCTTTCAAACTACAAGGGTCCACTTTGGAAAATGTTTATTTTTTGTTCACCGTCTCTCCCCACTAGAATGTAAGCTCCATGGAGTCTGGAATTTTTTGTTTTGCTCATAAGCATTTAGTGCTAGCCCATAGCAGGTGCTCAGTAAGTATTTTTGATCAATGAATTAATCTGAAATTCAGTATTGTCTATTAAATTTACTGATCAAATTGTCCTACTATGTGAAATATCAATTTTATTTGAAATTTTAGTACTGGAATCATTTATTAAATCTGATGTTTATTTTTAAAAAAAGATATATATAAATATTTATCATCCCCATTGCTACCTCTATTGTAAGCTTTCATTGAAATGGTTGTTAAGAGTTTGCTATAGAAAAATCTTTGTTTTAGCCTACTTTATATTTAAAAGTAGCATTCCTTTAATAACCAAAATCTTCTAAAATCATGCATTTATTTTAAAAAGAGAAATTTGAAACAGTGGTATTAGCTTCATGTCCTGGAATTTGGCATTGAGGACTCCCTGGAATTCTCCAACTGCTGTCGACCTAGCTGAGAGCTAAGAATAGTGCAGAATGTAAACTTCTATAGAGCCAACTGTGGAAGGAATTTTGAGAAGCAGAGTGAGAATATAGCATTGTCAGAAAGTTTGGGAAGTGACTCTCTTTAAATGTCAAATAGCATACATTTTTAATGATATAGTTTACTGTTCTAAACTCAAATGGAAAAGCTTGTAGGACCCTCTGCCTCCCCCAGGAGTGGTTTCATTCATTCTCTGTTCATTCATGTCTTATTTAACATTATTAGGAGAGAACACAGAGCAAAAGCCTGCCTTTGGCAAAGGTCACGTGTTTATTGCCACATCTTGTGGGAATACTTTCAAGGCTTCCCCGAAATGCATGTGGCAATTTTATTCGGCATCAGATTATAATTTGTAATGTCTGTTTTGTTTTGCTTTTATCTGCCCTTCCAGCATTCTTATTTCTCCTTACAGCATCTAGTGTCCAGTTTGCTCCTAGGGAAACCCACAGAGCTCTGCCCTGCTTAGGAAGTGCCTTACACCCCGGATCTACTTGGCTCCTTCCCCTTCAACCGAAACCTGTTCTTAACTGGCTGATCGTTGGGGAAAAAAGTTAGACTACATTTTTTTTCTTGCAAAATAGGAAATTGATCTAGATGATATCCAAGATCCCTTCCTGCTCTAAAACCTTGTGATTCTCTTTTCCAGGCAAAATGAAAACTACTGATGATAAGCTTTCCTGAGAAAATTGTGTCATTTTCACCATACATATAGAATTATCCTCTCTGTCTCTTTTTGTATTCACAGAACTGTGATTTGAACCTAAAATAGTATTCTGTTTGTAGCACATTTCATAGAAAGCAGTTCTGTCTCAGACCCAGTTTCTGGGTGTGTGGATTTCAAGCTACTTACTGGGGCTGGCAGGCAACTTGGTGGCAAGATGCTGGTGCGTTTTCCACTCTTGGTAAAGGCGTTGCTCTACAGCCAGCTCTGCTATGTGCTTTTCCACTTTTGGACTCAGCATGGACCACTGAATCCTTGGCAGGATCACTTATTAAACGGTGTAATATTGCTGCGTGTGGTTCGGTAGACTCAGTCTTCACAGGCAGCTCCATGGGAGAGCACACCATGGACTAGAAAGAGGTAAAGGAGTGTTATTGCCCATCCTGAAACTCACAGGCCTCTGCTGGGATTAATTGTTGGCAGACTGTCCCTAAGATCGTTGACTATAAAGCACTCTAGAGATGGCGAAAGCTTACAGCCATGACTCTGATGGAAAGCTGAGCTAATTTTGCCTGGGTCTGACCTTCTAGTTCCAGAGAGTCTAGCTATTTCAATCCTGTCACTTAGATGACACACCATCATGACAACATCAAGAGTTTGATCAGCTGCTCATTGGGTGCTGGCCACCCAGCATTTCCTTTACAGCTCACAGATATTTCCCTGAAGTTTAAAATGCCTCCTGAAACATGGCGTCTCCCATTCTTTGTCAGTCACTCCTGCTTTGCAGCTGGTGGGTCGCTGTAGCCAGAGTGTGAGAGGACGCAGGAACCCGCCGCGAGTCCTATGGCGCCATGGGAGCCACAGAGGGAGATGAGAAAGCCCATGGGTGCTGAACCTGGTGCACAGGCAGACAGACAATGCCCTCCGTGAGGGACTAGTGGGATGGAGGCAGGCTACTTGCAGGGGGAACTCATTCAGTTTCATGTTATTTTCCAGAGGGTTCTTCTTTGTTTCTGTATGACTGACAGATACCCACAGTCACACTTGATTATAGTATAGCTTTCTTCGTTACCAAGGCAGCTTTATTCCTGAAACCTGGTGAAACATCCTAAAGGAAAGAGTCATGATGTGCCACTAAAGAGCCCCAGTGAAGGAAAATAAATTCTGCATAAAAGAGAAGTGGTGATTTGGTTCAAGGTTTCTCAGCACTAAATATTGCTGTCTTTCTGATGCGGAACAGATTTGGGAAACAGTGGATAGAAGAATTTAGAAGACTATTTTTAAGTTAAACTGTGGTTTCAGTGCATAGGTAAACACAGTGAGTTGAGATTAATTAGAAACGAAATGACTTTGGCAGATCTATTTAAGTAATAGCTGTCAAGGGCCTGGCATTTCCTGAAGAGGAGGAGGAAGAGCCGGTAGCTCCTAAGACCCTCGTGCTTCCAGATGGTTGACTCTCAGGAGCTGCCCTTTGTGGAGGTCATTACTGCTACCGTGAGATGGTAATTAAAAAAGAAAAGGAAAAAGCAGGCGATTAGAACACAGTGGCCCTGAGTGCTCACCCACTCAGATTTCTCCAGGGAAACTTGTCCCATCCTTGTCCCTTTTGTGGTTCTTAATGGCAGAGGTACTGGACATAAAGTAATACGCTTTTCTAGAGTGTCATTAATAGATGCTAATGTGTAGAACTCGGGTGAAGCTTGGAAGACACGACATGAAAAGGGCTTTGTATGTTATCAGCACTGAAAGCACATGCAGTACCCTAATTGTACTTTTATCTTTTATAAAGTGATTCCATCCCTTATTCTACAACACTGGAGCGTTTTTTTTTCCAACAATCATTTTTCTTCTTTTTTCCTTCACTGAAGTTGCCTTGCTCTGACTTGCTCACCCTATTATAAAAGGCCTATTTATAACACAGATAGCTCAGTGTGGATTGGAAATCATGACTCATCCATTCTTACATTTAATCACTACCTAAGCATAAATATTTGCTTTTTGATGGTGCTCAGTCTTTGCTGTGGGAAAGGGACAGTGACAAAATTTTAGTTCTAAGGCACTGTTAAGAGCTAGAAATAATTTTGAAAACAATAATATGCTTAGCCTGTATCTCTGAGAAGTTTCCCACCACTTGGTGGGCATTCTGAAATGTAAAATAATAGCAATAATAACATTTAGTGAGAACTTGCTATGTAGCAGAAAGTGCGGATCCTTTATATATATTGACACACTCTACTCTCAGAACTACCTGGTGGCGATAGGTCCTATTGGCATCACCTCAAGGGGAGGGCTGAATGGCTGGTGGTTTGGGTTCTACACATGGACTAAAAGTTAAAGGGGAGAGGGACTGATATTGAACAGTGCGTACTGAATGCTCTTTTTTTTTGTTTTTTTTTAATTTCAGGATATTAGCAGGGTACATTCATTTTGGTTACATTTTATGTCTTTGCCTCACCCAAGTGAGGATTAGAGGCATGCCCTTCCCTTCTACAATGCTCACCGTGTCCATCAGTTGTGAGTTTACCGCCCCCAATCCTCCAATCCCTGGAGAATATTACTACTGTGTGAGCACCATAGTGTTGATCAGTTAGTGCCAATTTGATGGCGAGTACATGTGGAGCCTATTCTTCCAATCTTGTGATACCTCACTTTGGATAATGGGCTCAAGCTCTATCTAGGAAAATATAAGCAGTGCTAGATCACTGTCGTTTCTTATAATTGAGTAATATTCCATTGTATGCATATACCAAATTTTAATAGTCCACTCATGAATTGACGGGCACTTGGGTTGTTTCCACAACCTAGCAACACTCCTTATTTCTTTGCAAAATTTCTTAGTCTTTTCAGGAATTTTAATCCTTTCCTCAAAAGGAAACTGATTAAACAAAGTAGCAAGAGACTCACATTCAACTAAACTAATTGAGTACCTACTAAGTTTCTGAATTGAATTTTTTCATAGGAGATGTCTCATTTAATGCTCAAAAAGAGTCCTTTGAACGAAGATTTATTGGCTGCCACCTTCCTCTTTTCTTTAACCACCAACTAAAGTGAGAATCATAGTTACAATAATTTGCAAAGATCTCACAACTAAAAATCAAAAATAAAAGTAGAGGAGCTAGGATTCAAACTCAGACTTTCTATCTCACCCCTTTAAACCTCAATTTCCTCATCTGCAAAATGGAAATAATATTATCCATTTTTAAGGGTTGATGAAGGAATTATAGAGAACTCACATGCAAAGTACTTGCATCAGGGCCTGCTCGTCAATAAACATTAGTTTTTTTCCTTCCTTCATTCTTCAACTGTCTGGTTTGTTGGCTAATTCTAAATACATAGCAATTTTTAAAGTTGACATTTTATTTTTCTTAGCTATCTTATTAACTGGTTTTGTCTTGGTCCTCACAAAGTTGTTGATGGCATGATGTGACTCAGGGATATGTCAGGAGCATTTCTGGCTCCTCTGGCATCAGCTGGGATGTTGCAGCAGAGTTCTTTATGCTCAGGGACTTGCACAGGACTACTTCCTCTCCTCTATTATGTCTTAGACAAACAGAATAATATGCAGGTGGACTTTTTTTAGAAGCCATAATTAAATTAATTAATACAGAATTAGTATTAGAAATAGAAGAAGCCACAGTGTTCTAACTGGGCAGCAGACTACGGCGAAAGTAAAAATTGAATGGCTGGCAGTGTGAGGGAAGAAAGGAGCATCCACTAGGGAGGAAAAAGAGTCACAGCCATGGGGCAGGGCCTAGGCAATACTTAAAATGGATGGTAAGCACAACCCACAAGGGCACACACTCCTCCCCACCAGGATGGGCTGCATGCCCCTGATCTATGCAATAAGAACTAATACTAGACAAAAGTCTGACTATGAGCTCCTTGAGGGCTGAAACTATAACTTAAATCAATCTAGATCCCCAGGGCACAGAACCTGGCACAGATACATACTCACATCTGTTGAATACATAAATGAATGGATAAATTAATAAAGTCAGATTGAGAGAGTTTCTCTCTTTTCTACTGTGTATGAGTCCTACAAGGAGGGTGCTTATCATCATACATCATGCCACCCATAACTCCTTATAAATATCCCTGCACACACACATAATGTACAGTGCATCTGCAGGCCATGTCCCCAAGGGTTCTAGATAACCCAAAACTGCTTCTAAAATAGAGTGACAGCAAATCTCAAATAAAACCATTAAACAACTCCTCATTGTCGTCAATGTCTAAATAAATACCTTAACTGGCATGTACTTGCCTTTTTTTCCAAATACACCTATTCAAAAACTCTGAGCCTCTGCCAAGCATGGATTCATGCACCTTAAATATGCCCTGCATTCCTGCTTCAGTACTTCTGTTGCCATAGACTCACTATGAGACTGACCACTACCAAATCAAGGTTTACCTAAGTGTCACTTTTCATCTAACAGCTCAAATCCAATCTATTTTATAAGTCTGTCATAACTGTTCCAGACCACAGTGCTCATTTCCTTTCTTGACTTAAAGTAGTAATGTCCATACCACTCTACATTCAATGATGCCTTGTTGTTATTTTTATATAGAGGATATATATCCACATACAGATAAATGCAGGGTATGGTATGCTCATCCAACCAGTAAACCTCAACATAGCAAGAATACACTTACATTACTCATTTGCCAGTGGCTCAAAAACTGGCCTAGAGTGAGTGCTGCTTGTTCATGTAAAAAGGGAACATTTTTCATTTTAAAGTACAAGTGCCAATTACTATCTGCTATTATTATTATTCATAAAAAGGAATTAACTTACCAGCTCTCTTGTCAATTTTATATAATGCTCTATTATCAATAAATTCATTATTAATAACCAGAAACATTTACAAATTCCTAAGTTTCTTCCCAAATCAAAGATAAGATTATATTGTATACAGTGAGGTTTGGAGAATAAGTGAGTTTTATTATATCTTTTTTTTTTTTTTTTTTTTTTGAGACAGAGTCTCGCTCTGTCATCCAGGCTAGCATGCTGTGCGGTCAGCCTAGTTCACAGCAACCTCAAACTCCTGGGCTCAAGCAATCCTCCTGCCTCAGCCTCTCAAGTAGCTGGGACTAAAGACACACATCATCACACCTGGCTAGTTTTTTTCTATTTTTAGTAGAGTTGGGGGTCTACCGCCTTGGCCTCCCAGAGTGCTAGGATTATAAGCATGAACCACCATGCCCAGTCAAATGCAAATAGTTTTAAACACAGCTTATTTTAAATGGGCTCTCTCCATTTAGTCTATGCTTCTCAAAGCTATTACACCATGATTCAATTATATAGCTAACTACAAAAGCAACTGTTAAAGTCAATTTCATAAACTCTAAAAATTTCACTGCACTCCTTTATTCAATAGCCATTCTAGACTCTGAACTAAAATTGCTCATTTTTCTCTTTTCCACTGCACACAATTTTAGAAAAACATTTCAGAGGAACACAGAGGAACACATCTGTGCAGTGTGCAACAAGTGTAAACAATTTAACAGGAGTTTAATGAAACATCTCCTATTCTTTATTGGAAAAAAAGATTAGAAAATTCTAACATGGCAACATCAGGTTGCAAATTGACATTTTTAAATTAGATTTTTTTTATATGAACATGCCAATTTTAAATCCCATCTGGTTACATGGTGCAGCTGCCCTGAATGCATTTCCAGTTATTAGACACTTGGCTAAAGCACTCAGAACTACCATGTGCCATCAGTATCAAGAGCCACAAGTACAACTTAGAAAGTACTTACATATCCATGCTGGTAAGAAAGAATTTCTTAGTCTGTCCTGGAGAGGAAGCGATATACGGGTAAATTGAAGGAACAATCTCACATTTTTAAGTACCTTTCCGTTTTACTTCCTCTTCTCTTAAAAGGCAATAGACTTTCCCACAGTTCCTTAGCCTAGAGAGTTTTATCTACCCTTCTGCCTTGTACCGACAAAATCCTAAGAACCAATGCTTTGGAATTGAACTAAAACTGAGTTCAATTCCAACTCTTCCTCTTTCAAACTGTGTGAACTTGGGCACATTTCTTAACCTCCCTGAGATTCTATTTCCTCATATGTAAAATAATATCTAACTTTGCAGGGTTGTGGTGAGGATGAAAGAAAATGTCTGGCTCATATGGGCATTCAATAAATGGTAACTATTTTAACACTCTCCTTTGTACCCCATTATAATTTGTACTTTACAATAATCATACAATTTCCTTAAAGGTTTGTTTTAAAGATTAAATTAATTAATTAAAGGGCTTAGAACAGTGCCTAGCACACAGTAGGTAATCATTGTGTTAGTTGTGGTAGTTGTTGCTATTATTACATACCAACATCATAGCATGTTTCACACTGAACTGCAATGTCTTTATTTGCTGTCCTCCTCTCCATCTATTACTTAGCATAAAGCCAAAATAGGTATTCAATAATTATCTGTTTACCAGCTGAATAAATAAGAGATGAATGTTTGAATGAATGAACTTAATTACCCAATTTTCACACAGTATTCAATAAAAATGTATTATTTTGTGAACTGATTAATCCTATCAAGGATTAATATGATAAGTAGGGGAGTTATTATGATGGGCTTGTTTTACAGATAATAAACATAGGCCCAAAGCACCACACACACTCACCAGCAAATTGGTATTAACTGATCAACACCTAAGTGGACACATAGGAATAACATTTATCAGGCATCAGGCAGATGGGAGGGGGGAGGAGGGGATGGGTATATACATACAAAATGAGTGCGATGCGCACCATCTGGGGGATGGACACGCTTGAAGCTCTGACTCGGGGGGGAGGGGGAGAGGCAACACACATAATCTAAACATTTGTACCCCCATAATATGCTGAAATTAAAAAAAATAAAATAAAAAATAAATGAACATAGGCCCAGAGAGATTAAAGGTTAAGATCACTCACGTAGGGTAGAACTATAATCCCTTTTGGTTTCTCAGAAATCAGTTCTAGATTTTTTTTTCAACTAGATCTTGGTCTCTCTCCATATTTTAAATGTTACCTATGGAACTGGTCAAGTTTTTCACATCTCGGTGGTTTCAAGAAGGGCTCTCAGAGTCAGAAGACACTACCAATGAATGATGGAAGGGTAAAGAAGGAACGAAACGAGGAAAAACACAGTATTTCTTCTTTGGGAGAGAAGGAATAAAGACCTGATTTCATCTGACCTGAGTACAGAAAAAGCAATTAAGTCTGCAACTAACAAGACAACAAGGCCCTCACTATGAACAAATGAGGACAAAGGACACTGAGAGGGTCAAATATGAAAGGATATGAAAGGCAGTATGAGGGTCCCAGGTACTTATCTACTCCTATAGATAGCATGACTAGATACAATCTTTCTGAGGAATATTCATTCTTTCATTTAATAAAACTTAGTCCCTGCAATGAATTAGGATAATAACTCAACAGTGTGTAGCAAGAGCCTAAAAAAATTTATACTTTTACTCCAATTACCCTATTCCTAACTATTTATCCTAAGAAAGCTATCAAAAAATACAGACCAAAATTTATCACCAAAGACGCTTATCATAACATTATTTATAATATCTAAAAAAATTAGAAAATGGCCTGAATGTCTAACAATAACGATATGATTAAATAAATCATGTCATGGAATGAAATAGCATACAGCCATTAAAATTGATGCTTACTCTGTGCCAGTCATGAGTCTGGAAAAAGAACAAAACTGATGGTCAGTCAGGTACAGTGGCTCACATCTGTGATCCCAGCACTTTGGGAGGTCAAGGCAGGAGGATCACTTAAGGCCAGGAGTTTGAGACCAGCCTAGGCAACATAGTGAGACCCTATCTCTACAAAAAAATTTTTTTAATTAGCCAGCTGTGGTGGTGCACACCTGTACCTGGGAGGCTGAAGTGGGAGGATCGTTTGAGCCTAAGACTTCCAGGTTGCCATGAGCTATGATCATGCCACTGCACGCCTAAGTGAGAGCAAGACTCCATCTCTAAAACAAACAAACACATGAACAAAAAAAGCCTGATGCTTAATAAAAATGTTGATAACACTGGAAAATGTTTATGATATAATGTTAAATTAGAAAGCACTCCACAAAACTATCTATAGTATGATCTTAACTATATAAAATAAATAGAAAAAAACTTTTCAAAAAAAGCCCAAATCCTAAAAGTTTTAAAAATTAATCTCTAGCCAGGCATAGTGGTTTGAGCCTGTAATCCCAGTTACTTGGGAGGATCGTCTGAAGCCAGGAGTTCATGACCAACCTGGGGTGATATAGACCCCATTTCAAAAAAAAAAAAAAATTTTAAGTTAATCTTTGCATGGTAAACTATAGGGAGATAAGATTTACCAAGTTTTCTGATTTTTCCATAATAAGCATTTTTCAAAAAACTACAGTGTGGAAGAGATTTAAGGAAGAAAAATGAGGCTATAAAATGCCATCAGGATTAATCAAGATCATTAGAATCTCTGCTAGGTAGAGAAGGATATAAAAGGCATATTATTTTTATACAAAAGTATTATGGTAATCCTAGTGAGAACTGACACAAATGCAAGGGTGAAATACAATGGGAGAGCAATAAAGAGGAAATCCCATCAGATTCCCTGGAGGCCACTTTCATTTCAGAATGTCTGTCATCAGCAAAGCCAAGTTCAATGAGTAAAGTGAGGAATGGTGGGTGAAGAAGACAGCAGAAATCTAGCTAAGATCTAGTGCTAAAATCTATAAGTTCCTTGAGAGCATGGAAGCTGTCAATTACCATATAATGTGACAAAGGCCATGGATGGAAAGCAGCAACAGGAATGTGGTAAAATACTATAGAGAGGGTCAAGGATGGCTTTGTATAAGATGACTAATGTCAAGGAGAAAGGCATTAACCTGGAGAAAAGAGAGAAGGTCATTCCAGGAAAAAGAGACAGCCCAGAGAATAAGAAACAGCTTAAAATGCCTGGGGAAATGACATTTATTTCAGTGTTGCTGGAGTCCAAAGTGCAAGGCAGGCAGTGGTGAAAGATGTAGTTGCAAAAGTCACCAGAGGCCTGTTCCAGAGGACCTGAATGCCTGGGCTACTATTAGCCAAGTACCTATACATGAGTCAATCAATGAAGGTACCACTCCAGCAAAGGAGAGAGTTGGGCAGCATTATGGTAAAGATAAGCAATGGGTGGTTAGAGGAAGTGCACCCAATCCAGCCTGGCTCATGAAAAGCCTCTGAGAGAAGGTAACAAAGTCTAGGCACAAAGGAAAAATGAGGCTAAGGCTGCAACATTCAAGATGGTAACACATAATTGATACCTGGGGCCTGATCACAAACTCCAAATCAAGGAACCAGTCCCTATAAGGCTTCCAAAGAGGGAATCATTCTCATCACCAGAACGTAAACTCCAAGGAACTTGTTTGTTTAGTTCACTGCCATTCCTCTAGTACTAAAAATACTGAGCACAAAGAAGCTGCTCCATAAATATTTGTGAAGAAAAATAAAAAGAAAGAGGAGGGCATGTTGTTAATATTAAAAAGTAATGAGTATGCTAAGTGAAAGAAGCCAGTCACAAAAAGACAAATGTTATATGATTCTACTTATATAAGGTACTTACAGTAGTAAAAATCATAGGGACAGAAAGCAGACTGGATGTTGCCAAGGGATGAGAGAAAGAGGAATGGGGAATGACTATTTAATACGTATAAGGTTTCCTTTTGAGATGATGAAATGTTTTGGAACTAGACAGAGGTGATCATTGTACAACATTATGAATGTACTAAAAGCCACTGGAGCTGGGCGCGGTGGCTCACACCTGTAATCCTAACACTCTGGGAGGCCAAGGCGGGCGGATTGCTCAAGGTCAGGAGTTCGAAACCAGCCTGAGCAAGAGCGAGACCCCATCTCTACTAATAATAGAAAGAAATTAATGGGCCAACTAAATATACATAGAAAAAATTAACCAGGCATGGTGGCAAATGCCTGTAGTCCCAAGCTACTCGGGAGGCTGAGGCAGAAGGATCGCTTGAGCCCAGAAGTTTGAGGTTGCT